>CAUYPK010046242.1:0-40671 GCA_963574355.1 Loris lydekkerianus
CGGGTGGATTGCCTGAGCTCAGAGGTTCAAGACCAGTATGACCAACAGTGAGCCAGAGTATGACCCCGTCTCTACTTAACATCAAAAACAGCACAGCATCTCCAGCGGAAGAAGAAAATGAACACCAAAAAAGAGTACTTCAAACAAAGAAAAATGTACAAGCTAGTTGAAATTAAAAATAAAAAAAATAAAAATAAAAAAATTTAGATACATAGCTCAGACAATAATCAATTGATATTTCTGCTGCAGTGTTATTTTTCTCACGGTTGACGCTATTGGCAAAGAAAACTCTGAAGCATGTGTAAATGCCTACAAAGTAAATATCAAATAAGACTTGGGGCTTGGCACCTGTGGCTCAAGCAGCTAAGGCACCAGCCACATACACTTGAACTGGCGGGTTCAAATCCAGCCCAGGCCTGCCAAACAACAATGACGGCTGCAACCAAAAAAATCGCCAGGCATTGTGGTGGGTGCCTGTAGTCCCAGCTACTCAGGAGACTGAAGCAAGAAAATCACTTGAGCCCAAGAGTTTGAGGTTGCTGTGAGTTTTGATGCCACTGCACTCTACCAAGGGGACAAAGTGAGACTCTGTCTCCAAAAAAATAAAGTAAAACAAAATAAACTTTTAACCATAACCCACCGTAGGACGTACATTTAAATCACCCTCAAGTACATACATGTAATATTGAACTGAAACTAAAGTTTTAGGAAACAATACTCACTCTTAGAAATTGGGCACATTGATATTGTTATCCTATTCTATTTCATTCTCCTTTCTTATCCTGTCTTTTCCTATCCAATCCAACCCTATCCTATTCTATTCTATTTCATTGTCACAAATATCAGCCAAGATTCCATGACTTATAAATGAGTCTCAATCTTTATTGGAGCCCTGATGTAGGAACTCATAATGAGTATTTCAGCATTTTTCTTGTAGAGCTTTTCCATACATTGTTTTCTTAACACAGATAAAATCATAATATATATACTATTGCACTCTACTTTTCTCACATAGTATTATATCATAAAAAGTTTCTTCTGCTGTTAAAAGATCTACTCAAGCCAAGCGTCTATTTCATGCCTATAATCCTACCACTCTGGGAGACTGAGGTGGGTAGATTACCTGAGTTCAGGAATTTGAGACCAGTCAAAGTAGAAAAATTAGCCAGGCGTGGTGGGCACCATAGTCCCAGCTGCTTGGGAGGCTGAGGCAAGAGGATCTCTTGAGCCTAGGAGTTTGAGGTTGCTGTGAGCTGTGATGCACCCCACTCTACTCAGGGTGATTGAATGAGACTGTTTCAAAAAGAAAAATAAGATAAAAGATCTACTCAGTAAGCATTGTTATGGTTGCACAGTATTTCTTATAAATATTCTATCTTTTACCTAACCAATCCCAGGTATTAGGTTGTTTCCAGTTTTACACATCATAAGTAGTACTGCAGTGAGCAATACTGAATCTTTGTGTATAATCTTTGCCTTTATTTCAGTTACCTCATGACAGATTTTAGAAATCATTCTTTTCTTTTGTAAAAAAAAAAAAAAAATTCTCAAGACAGTATCTTGCTCTGTTGCCCAGGCTTGCAATGGGGCAATCACAGCTCACTACAACGTCAAACTCCTGGGTTCAAGCAAGCCTCCCTCCTTAAGCCTCCCGAGTAGGTAGGACTACAGGTGTATGCCACCATGTCTGGCTAATTTAAAAAAAAGTTTTTTTTAAGATGTGGTGTCACTATGTTGCCCAAGCTGGTCTCAAACTTGTGGCCTCAAGCAATCCTCCTGCTTCACCCTCCCAAAGTGCTAGGATTATAAGTGTGAGCCCTAAAATCCAGCCTAACTTTTTTTATTAATTAATTTTTATTTATAATTAACACATAATAATTACATATCTTTTAGTGATAGTGTGATGTTTCAACTGCATATATACCTTATATAATGATCAAATTATACATGTTACATTACACGTATAACATGTATACAATCAGACTATATATTATACATTATACTTCTCTACCTATCTTGAAATATACATTACATTGTTCTTTGCAGAAATCATGTTGTAATAATACAGAGAACACTAGTAAATTGGTGCAGTATATTGCTGCAGTAGTAAAGGCCCAAGCTCTCTAGAGTCAGATTCCCTGGGTTTGAATTCCAATTCAGCCATTTGCTATGACTTTGGAAATTTACTTAACTTTTCTTAAGCCTCAATTTCTCACCTATAAGATGTAATGTGCTTATACTACCTAACAGGTGTAGTGTGTGGTTTATGTAAGATAATTCATTGAACCCTTTAAGCATAGTACCTGATACATAGTAAAAAAAAAAAAAAAAAAAAAAAAAAAAAAAGCTATGATTATTAATTTTTAATTTTCTCCAAAGTTACTGGTACATTTGAGGGTTTCCACTTTTCCTATGACAGTTATGCCAATTGATATCTTTCAAGAATGTTGTCTCTTTTATTTAGATTTTAAAATGTGAATACTAAGATTGTATCTGGTATTTCCAAATCTTTATTATTGCATTTTTACTTTGTCTTGTTGAGTTTTTTACAGAAATAGATGCATGGAAAAACTGGTTTGTTCCACTCTCTTCCCTATCCTTTATTTCTATTACTTGGTCTATATTTATGAATATTTATTTCTGTAGTTTTCTATCTTATTTTTATTAGAGTTCTGTTTTTGTTCATTTTTTATCTCCTATATTGAATCTAATTCATTAATCCTTTAAAAAAAAGATTTAGATTTAATAATACACATTTGCCTCCACATAAAGTTTTACTCATTTTTTTTACATTTTTCATTATTTTTTTCCTAAAATTATTTTATTTCATTTTTGGTTTAGTATTTATTGAGTAGCATGCTTTTTGAAAAAAATAAAAAATAAAAAACCTGTATCTCCTGGGATAACCTGACTTTTATTATTTTTCTAAGTGTGATATATTTCAAACATACGGAAAAGTCTAGGGACAATATACTTTAAATTTTATTATTGATTTGTGATCAGAGAATGCAATCTAGATAATTTTGTTTTGCTATATGAAGGTTTGTAGATTGATTAGAATAGAATCAAAACTTTAAGATGTATTCTCTGTTATGTGGTTTATAGTTTGTTCTTATAAAATGTCTATAAATATCTAATAAACTGATATGTTTTTACTTAACTTTTGATAGCAGAGTGATAAATATTACTGGAGCTGTTTTCATCATATCCCTAACAGTTTCTCTGTATCTGTTTTGAAGATGTATTTGTCAATATTGCCACTGTTTGGGTTTTCTGTTTTCTGAAATTAATTGCCCTTTTTTCATGCTTTGGAAAGTTTTCATTATTTTCTCAGTTACTTCATGGGGATTTTCACAGGGGGGAATAATTCAATCTGGAATCTAAAATTTTCCTGCAGAAATTTTTCTTCAGACCATCAGTTTCATGATTGTTTGTATATGTTTCCCTTTTGGTTTAGTTTTTCGAGGAGGAGTCTCAGTACCACTGTGCCATCATACTCAACCTCCAAAAGTCACCTTTTACTGGGACATGGAATTTTACTTCCTGCAGTGAACGCCACTCTGTAGCTCTCTGTCAGAAATATCCAGGTATCAATAATTACCTTGATAATTATGGTACTTCATGACATTAGACATATACAGTTCTTTTTTTTTTTTTTAATTGTTAAATCATAGCCGTGTACATTAGTGTAATCACCTGTACCCATTCTACAGTTCTTTATTATAAAACTCTTATAGGCTGGACACAGTGGCTAATGCCTATAATCCTAGCACCTTGGGAGGCTGAGATGGGAGTATCGCTTGAGGCCAGGAGTTTAAGACCAGCCTGAGAAACATAGCAAGACCCTGTCTCTACAAAATAAATTATAATTAGCTGGGCATGGTGTGTGCTTATAGTCCCAACTACTTGGGAGGCTTAGGCAGGAAGAATGCTTGAGGCCAGGAGTTCGAGGCTGTAGTGAGCTGTGATCATGCCACTGCACTCTAGCCTGGGTGACAGAGCAAGAGCCTGTGTCAAACAATAGTAACAATAACTTTATAAATAAAGTCGTATCAATTTATAATCATATGTCTTAAAATTTAAACATTAACTAAGTCCATGTTGGCTCAGTGAGTCATATTATGACAAACGGAATATGATTTTTGAGTGTCATTACCATACTTACATAAAAATTAAGCATCTGATAGAATATGCTAATAACAGTCGTCCAATTATGGTAATTTATGGTTGAATCTTTTTCTCTTTTCTACTCTGGCATTTTTTCAGTTTTACTTTTAATCACGGGGAAAAGGAAAAAAACTTAATATTTTTAATTGAGTCCCGTATTGAATATTGAGTCTCTTAAATTTAGCACTAAAAAATAGATATGAAATAAATAAATAAATAGATCACTGTCTGTGCATTTCTATAATCTAAATAAAAGTAAAATGCCTATATGAAAGTAGAAATCATCCGTATTTTGAAAAAGATATTTTTAAAAGGTATTACGTTGTTTTTCATTTAATACAATGAGTCTTTAACAAATGATTAAGAAAAAGTTTTTATCATGCAATGAAGTAGATATTTTATGTACTGAAGCAGAATTGTTTTGCTCTGGGCAGGGCGTGGTGGGTGGCTCGCACCTATGATCCTACCACTGTGGGAGGTGAGGCCAGACCATTGCTTGAGCTCAGAAATGTGAAACCAGCCTGAGCAAGAGCAAGACCTGTTCTCTACTAAAAATAGAAAACTTGACCAGGCAGAGCATTGTGGTGCATGGGCCTGTAGTCTCAGCTATTCGTCAGAAGCCTGAGGCAAGAAGATCTCTTAAACCCAGGAGTTTGAGATTGCAATGAGCTATGATTATGGCACTGCACTCTACCTGGAGTGACAGAGCAAGACTCTGTCTAAAAAAAAAAAAAAGAACTATAAAGCAATAATTCAATATATATTATTTTTTATCTTTTTCTTTTTCAGCCAAATTTAGCAGTAGGGGTTTATGACAATTATATCTTCTTCTTGTGGGTCGTTTCTTACAATTTTCTCAAGGTAGCTCTCCCAAATGAAAACTTTGTAAGGTGACACTTAAGACATTTCTTTCCTTGTTGAAGCAGTTCAAACAGAAGAGGTATTTGGCACCAGTGTTACATGGTAATCTTATTGCGGGTTACATTTATTTACAGATTTCCTCCTTTCTAAATAAGATAAACAGAATTTTGTTTTGATTTTAGAGAACAAATGCTGCAGCTCACACATTTTACCCATGGCATAGAGCAGAACATACCTCGTTGTCCCATCCAAAACTCTAACATAAATAAATTAAGTAAATAGTATCTACAGCAAAGTAGTATGTGAGAAATTGGAAAGAGCGGCCCATGACTTGTACAGAGGTAGGGAAAGGTTTGTGGTTGTTGCTGTTCCTATTTTCTTTTACACACAGAAATTAAACGTACAGAGACCTTGCAGAATACGTCAGAAACTGTAAAATACCTAAATAACCTGTACAAAATAATCCCAAAGACTCTGACTTGGCACGCTGCTCTGAGGGAGTGTCTGCAAAACAACATGCGCCTGGTGAGCATCACAGACCCCTACCAGCAGGCATTCCTTGCCGTGCAGGCCGTGAGACGTAACTCCTCCTTGTGGATCGGGCTCTCCAGCCAGGATGTAAGTTTCCAGTTCCAGCGGCCAGCACTGGCAATGAGATGCGATGTTGTCATGGTGCACACCGTCTCCTACCACGCTGAAAGAAACTGGGTATCTTCAAAGCTTATTCCAGTAAATTTCGTGGAATAGGCAGTTTTTAGTGGCAATTATTTTTCCACTGTTAAAAGGTCTAGTGTGTTGTTTAGATAAGGAAAAAGTTCTAGTGGAAGTACATACTTGAGCAGTTCTTTTTATTTAGTCTAATCAAAGACTGAGCTAGAACCCGGAACCGCCATAATTCTTTAGCCAACGAAAAGATGAGAAGAGGGAAGAGTTTAAAAATCAGATGGGCCAGCCTGAGCAAGAGCGAGACCCTATCTCTAAAAATAGTTGGGCATTGTAGTAGGCACAATAGTCCCAGGTACTTGGGAGGCTGAGGCAAGAGGATCTCTTGAGCCCAAGAGTTTGAGGTTGTTGTGAGCTAGGTAGAGCACAGCACTCTACTGAAGGGGCAATACAGTGAGACACTGTCTCAAAAAAAAAAAAAAAAATCAGATGGGCTTGGGCATGTGGAAACACTGAATGGTGCTAAAGAGTCCTTTCCATTCCTTTCAAAATCAGTAGAGTTGGAGGATCACTTGAGATGAAGAGTTTGCATCTAGCCTGAGCAACATAGCAAGACCCTGTCTCTAAAAAAAAAAAAAAAAAAATCACCAGAGTGAAATTAGCTGCCTTAAAAAGGGATTAGAATAATGTTTCCTCCCAACTCAAGTGCTGATCCTGGTAGAAGTCTGGGGTAATTCTCATTCATTTCATAGCCAAGCAAAGAATGCTAATCTCCAATTGTCCCAATGCTAACCTGTGTACATGTTGCACAAACAGGAAAAGTTATAAAACTGAAGCTTTTGGCTGTAATTAATAGGGGATTAAAGAAAAAACTATATTCCTCTCAGCCTTGTACACTATTTTTGCCTCTTTTTTCTCAGCAATGGTATACCCCAGCATACCAAGATGGGTCTAGGGCTGCATAGGAAAAATGTGACTGAAGACAATTTAATCCTAGCACAAACTCAAGAATTGACATGGAGAATGGATGAATAAACCAAAATTGTTACCAGAATCTCAATTAAAAGTAGCATTTAAAAATGACTTAAAGAATAGTCCTTGTGACCTCTGTGTATTTTAAAATTTACCCTGAATCAAGCCTGGTGATTAGGGAGCTGCTTACCCAGGCCTCACAGCATCAATTCTTTCCTAGCATTGCTTTCACTTGCTTTCTTCTGTGCAGCCCATCACATGTCTACTGTGAAGGCAGTAATAAGTTACTACTTGTCCCAGTTTCAATCACCTGAAAATTAAGCCAGTATCTCATAAGGGTAATCCCAGCACTTTGGGAGCCAAGACGGGAGAATCTTCTGAGCCTCAGAGTTTAAGACCAGCATGGGAAACAAAGCGAGATCCGTTCTCTACAGAAAAATAGAAAAGTTAGCCAGGCATTGTGGTGGACACCTGTAGTCACAGCTACTTGGGAGGCTGAGGCAGGAGGATCACTTGAGCCCAGGAGTTTGAGGTTGCTGTGACCTACGATGATGCCACTGTACTCTAGCCCAAGTGACAGAGCAAGGCTCTGTCTCAAAAAAAAAAAAAAGTAGTGGGGGGAGGAGGAGAAGAAGAAGAAGGAATTGAAAGTTGCCTGTAATTCCAGCACCTACAGATAAATGTGGTGTGATATTTTGGTATGTACCCTTCGAGTTATTTTTATATGTACGATATTTATTTTTTAGACAATTAGGATCAGACTCTTTTATAACATTTTTTCTTCTTACATAATGATTTGGATCTTATTTCTTATCCTTTTTATCTGCAGTTCTTTTTTTATCTCACTTTTAATTTAACATTCCGTGTAGCTGTTTATTATGTATCTTCATACACTGCCTGAATTTTTTAGAACATACCAGATATTAACAAATAACAATTTATGTTGAAAGCAACCGGAAGTTACTGAAAGGTTTTAAATAGCAACAATGTAAGATTTCACTTAAGTAAAATGACACTGGGTAGAGGATAGGGAGGAAGTGAGCAGTCTGGAGAGAGGAGACCAGTTATTTTTATACATGTCACTGCAGGAAGTGACATTGGCCTGAGTTAAGGCATGTGTACAGTGTCTGAGGGGCAGCGGTTCTTGGTAATAGAGTGTGGCCATCGCCAGGGTCACTCCAATACCTAGAAGTGAAAATACAGGGAATGAGAGGAAGTCAGGGAAGCTTGAGACTGAGTATGTCACCCACTCAACGCAGACATCCCTAAGTCGATGGGAGGGCCAGGGCCACAGAACAAGACTCAGGCATCTCCTTAGCGAACAACAAACAGCAAATGAAGGTCAAGGAGGAGCAAAGGGGGCAGGTCCCAGTGCAGGTCTGAGAGAGGCCAGGACTCTATGAGTTGCAGTGGTAGGAAGCAGCCTCCCTGAGTTCCTCTCGGTCCATGGATTTTTACCGCTGTATAATTGAGTGACTCCTGCTGTGGCCACACTCTGTATTATCTTTAGCCTCAAGGGAAGTGACTGAAGGAGATTAAAAATACTACTACTCCCTTCTAGCCCTGTGTTCTCTGAGAATGGAAGAATAAATAGCCTTCCCTTCCGGGTGCTGAAAGGAGATTATGCCCTTGGAAACCCCAGATTTAAATTAAGATGAATTAAGGTCAAAAATTTAAGAGGTATTTATAGGCCTAAGAAGGAGATGTATTCGGTAAAAAGATAGAAGGTGTGGGATGATTTGTGTAGAAGGAAAAGGAAAGTCTGAGGTCACGTGGGAAGGCGCTGGAGGAGGGCAACAAAGGGAGAAACACAGGGCACTACAGACAAGATCACACTGCCCGAGGACCACACTGCAGGCCACAGGGGCTCCGGGCTTAACTGGCCCAAGGTTGCCCCTGGAACTCTGTTCTCTAAGTTCAGAATGAAGTAGCTGGGGGTGTTGAGGCTGCACCTTATTTGCTGTTTATGGTTCACCGAGGAGACTCGGGTGTTGCCTTTGTTCAACATTCCAAATAAACTAGAGAAACAAATTGCCCTTGGCCTCAGGAAAGCTTAGCTGAATGGATTGGTTGGGCCAACATTGATGTAGACTGTCTGGTGTTCTTGGGGCACCATGGGGAAGCGGGGACAAACCTGTACCCTGAAATCCATCCCATGTACCGAGAGGGGTGGTCAGGTCCTCATCAGGATGTAAAGACAGATGTTCACAGACTCTAGCACACAGCAGAATATAGTGAATGAAGCAGCTTCTCCCCAAAGATAAGTGTGAAAACAGTGGTATGGGATCCACCAGGTCTGAGGTGCTCAACGGAAGAGAACTGGCATTGATGTAGTTGGGCGTGCTGAGGCCACTGGGTTATCCACTTTAGACTTCATCCCATTAATTCCAGGCCTTTGAAGTTAAGTGTCAGACTCGTTTAATAGGTGAGAGGATGAAAATTTGGAGAGGTAGGCTCAGAAGTCAATAGTTACTGAAGCAGGATTCAAAAAGTAGATACACTTCTCTCCAAAGAAGAGAGAAGTATCTACTTCTATGTTACCATGTTGTTGCTGGTTTCATCAGTGCTGACAGTAGGCCTCACTTTCATTTAGCTTTCTGATTTCCAAACCACCAACAGCCCAATTCTGTTAGCATCATGGCTAGGACGTAACCTCTAAAGACTGACAGCTGGGATTAGCGTTTCAGCACTGCAGTTTATATTCTGTGTGACTTGCACGAGTTACAGATCTTTAGTGTCCTCATCTGTACAATGGTAAAATGAAGATAATCATAGTATCTCTCTAGGATGGTTGTCATGACGATTACATAAGTCAGTAGTCACAGCACCGAGAACAATGCCTGGTATATAGTAAATGCTAGATAAGTGTCTATTAAATATAAAATAAAGTCATTGGATTGACCATGAGGGTCAAAATAATGCAAAGGGATAACGTGAACACTGTCACTTGAAACGTATTGATCCTTACAGGATGAACTCAACTTTGGTTGGTCAGATGGGAAACATCTACATTTCAGTCGCTGGGCTGAAAATAGCGAGCGACTTGAAGACTGTGTACTGCTAGACACGGATGGATTCTGGAAAACAGCCGATTGCAGTGATGATCAACCAGGTGCTATTTGCTACTATCCAGGAGGTATGTGAATTTTAAATATTTTAATTCTTAAATTATTATAAGTCTCATCAGGAGTAAAATTTCTGGGGAATAGTTTTGTAAAATCTGGTTTTAGAATTGTGAAGAAGTCATAATCATGTCCTTTTTACAACAAAATTAGTTGCAAAAATTTACATTCAGGCAGTTGTTTTAGACATGTTTTATCTTTATTTTTATGTCAGCTAACAATGGCATTTGACACGTGAGTTTTGTCTCATTGTTACTCAGCCTCTTTTGTATGTATGTTGTATTTATATTTTATAGGAAATATAGTTGTGGGAATTCTGTCGTAATTCTTAACATCACAACTATCATTACTTTTTTGAGCTGCTGTTAAGATTCAATTGGTGGCAAATAACAGCAATGAGCTCATTCTAGCTAAAGACAAAGTGAAATTTAGAACCTTCAAATGGAAATGGAGGAACAGGAGTGAGGAATCCAGAGAAACTCTGTTTCCCCTCTGTGGATCTGCAATATTCTCTTAATATGCTTCAGCTTCTCTCTGTGTGTAGTGGAACTTAGCAGCTCGCAGCTTTCAGAAACAGTTGTAAGTGGAGATGACCTGATGATTTCTAAATTCTACTTTTCAAATCCTTAGAGAGAACCTGATGAACTTAGCCTGAGTCAGGTATGCAATCTGCAGCCCATTCAGAGGTAAATAATTTTACAACTGTCAGGGGCCCACATGTGCCTGTTTGTGATAGAAAGAAGATACTACTTCACAGACAAAAGGCTTTGTTGTGAGCTGGGAAAGATGCTGAATGGTCCCTACCTCCTATTAAACCAGTTTGATTTATTTTAAGTACAGCGGATCTACATTTGCATTTTTTGAATGCATGGCCTTTTCATAAAATGAAAAATGTAATCAGATTTTCTAGATGCCAGATTTTAAACACTATTTCTGTTTGATTTGGCTAAAGCAATAACTTACTTAGAACATCAAGTATTTCATTAAAATGTTTCTTTAAAATTAGTGCTGTCAGTAGCCAGAGACTTGAAAATGAATTCTCAAAGTTATAGTGAGGTGCTTATTAATAATGAATATGTTCATATAGTTTCTCTGAGGTGGCCCCTGTGCTTGCCATATGCTAATGCAGGAAGACAGAAACTACAGTGAACATAATAGCGCCTCAATTTTTGTACTTTTCCACTCCACAGCCAGGGTAAGAAAATTGTGTCATGCAACCTCCTTCCTAAAAAAAGCTGGATTTCTGTGCACTGTATTTGAGAATAACCAGAGAACAAGCTACATGGGGCTATTAGCTCTTGGCTTCCTGAATATTTCCTTCAAATTAATTTTATTGGCTATGAACAGGATTAACATTTATATCTGAAATTAGAATTCTTACCATTAATTCTTTTTCTAGATGAGACTGAACAAGAGGTCAAACCAGTTGCCAGTGTTAAATGTCCATCTCCTGTTCTGAATACTCCATGGATACCGTTTCAGAACTGTTGTTACAATTTCATGATAACAAAGAATAGACATACGGCAATAACACAGGATGAAGTACATTCTAAATGCCAGGAACTACGTAAGTGTATTATGCTGTCATCTTATTTCTTTTTAATCTCACCAGTTATAATTACCACTGGTAACTAGATCTCAAAAATATTTATCTCCTAATTTCTACATTATCAATGACAAAGTAATAAAAGTTGTGGTTAGTTTAAATGGAACATACGGAGTAATCCTCTTTACTTGCCCATTCCAGATCTAGCCTGTCTTTGTCTATGTTAACAAGATAGGTTCTCCTTCAAAAGGAAAGGGAATGACGCAGGGGAGCAGAGAACTGGGTGCTACTCAAGCTAGGCTGTGAATAAGTGAAAATTGGTCAGTTTGAGTGGATGAACGTTTATATGTGCCACAAAGAAGCCACAATCCATAAAGAAATGCACATTTCACTCTTTCAGCTCTCAAGACTATTCAGATAATTCCTAAGGTCTCCTGTGGGTTTGTGACCTCTGAATGATAGAACTGATGGAACCGGGAACTTTGTGGAAAGTTCCTGTAGAAAATATCAAACCATTGTTCCCCCCAAGTGTGCTCTGTATAATGCTGGTCTTGAGAGATGTTCTGGAAAGAAAATTCTTAGAAAAAGAATAGGTTGAATAAAAATAAGGTTAGGAAGCACTGTACACCATAGTTTGTGTTGGACATTATCAAATGAGCATTACCATGTAGTTTAAGAAATACTGGCATAAATTAACAAAGTTTAACCTTGTTAAACAGACGTTGCAAACATTTTATCCATGTAGACCTATTCTAAGGAACCCCTTGTTAATTTTCTAAGGAACACACTTTGGCAAATGTTAACCTTTTCTAACCCTATCACAATAGTTATTTATTATATATTTCCATCTCTAAGGAAAAGGAAAGTCTGGCTTATAGCCCATTCAAGAGATTTTATTCCTTACAGAGTGATCTTTAATAAGATAGCATTAATATGGGTGGATCTCTACCAAACTTTAAATGGGGGGAAAGTGAAGTGCATCAGTATTAAATTCTATACTCATTATTAGTTTTCCAACATACTGCAAGACCAAATTTAATGTCAAAATGCTGGAAGACTTTTTACCCTATTTGTTTTAGTACATTGAGATAGTTTTAATTTATGTATCTTTCTAATTTTCCAATATTGTTTAAGTTTTAAAATATATTAAACTGGGAAACACAATTTTCTAAATCTATCAAATAAAGTGAAATATTCTGGATAAGGAACTATTAAAGTTACTGATTATTTTTTATTTGACAGATCCAAAATCACATATTCTGAGTATTCGAGATGAAAATGAGAACAACTTTGTTTTAGAGCAACTTTTGTACTTCAGTTATATGGCTTCGTGGGTCATGTTAGGAATAACTTATGAAAGTAAGTTATAAATCTGATTTTCTCTATTTGTATTCATACTTCATTACAACCTATTTATCAAGCTATGAAAGCACAGTTCTTCGAAGTACATGCTTCAATATGTAAAAGCATAATTATGTATTTGACATAACTTGTGTAAATACCAAGTCACTTTTTGTGTCTCTGTTCTGCCATTAATATACCTTTCCCACTGAGTCTGGAGTTAAGTGGTAGAAAATAATCTCCTTGCTCCTCTCCTCCTTCTCACAACTCAAGATTAACTAAAAATGATCACACTCCCAAATAAATCTCCAATACTTAACGTCTCTACTAACTATGTGGGATGAGTAAGAACAGAATCACTCTTCTATGAGTGTTGTACCTTTGAGTTTATAGCACTGGCTTGGGGTATACACAAGGTAAGCATTAGGAAAACGAAACACGTGGTCTGATAATGAGAGAGAATATTAAAATTTGGGCTAAATACAAAATATAATTGATATGACATTTTTTAAAAACAGAGTCCAATGGGGAAACAAGACCAATTTAAAAAGATTCTCAGGAATATCCTGAAATCATAGAAGTTTTAGATTTAAGATAATTTGTTGTCAGTATAAAGCATCAAAAGCATACATTTATCTTAAGAAGGGTTTACTTAGGGGAACAGGACAATGACAGCCAGAGATAAGGTAGCAAAAGAAACTAAATTACTCAAATATGACCATTTTAAAAACAGGCTTCTGTAGCTCGGCCCCCGGGCTCAGTAGTTAAGGTGCTGGCCACATACACCAGGGCAGTGGGTTTGAACCAGGCCAGCTAAACAACAATAACAACTGCAACAAAAAATAGCCAGGCATTGTGGCGGGTGCCTGTAGTCCCAGCTACTTGGGAGGGTGAGGCAAGACAATCCCTTGAGCCTAAGAGGTTGAGGTTGCTATGAGCTGTGACACCACGGCACTCTACCAAGTGCAACATAGTGAGACTCTGTCTCAAAAAAAAACAGGCTTATCTTTTGCTAACTTGTCTATTTCTTAGGGTTGCCAAGATTTCCTTAAAGATTTATGGAAATTGCAGAATTAATCAAAATTAAACTATCAAGCAAAAGATAAGTCTTGGGTTGCCAGTTGAAGATGAGTCCATAACCTTAGGGCGAGTCTTTTCTCTAATGACACTTGAGTATCCTTAAGTTTAGGAGTGGGGAAAAAAAAACAGAGAGAAACTAGAAGGAAAGTTCCCAGGCTTTACCTGAAAGCCAGTAAAGAAACATGGTCTCATAGTGAGCAATGGAGACTGTGCCCAGGATACAGAGGTTTAAATGGTGCTCTCTGATGTACTTAGTTATCATCAGAAATTACTGAATATCTATGCTATATTCTGCAAAAGCATTTTCAGATACAAAGACTTCCTTTTAATTGTCTTCTTCTATAAACTGTATTAGTAGCAAAATTTCTATTAAAATATCCAGACCTGGGAGAAACATACAGAAACATACTGTAAGCAAATAGCAATTTGTTTTATATCTCATTCTTACTGACTTAATTTACATCCATAAGTCAGTGTGTAGTTACTTTGATAGACTTACCGAATATTTAATTATATATGGCATCTCTACAAAGGACTTTGGTTTTTAGAACATTCTTGACTTTTCAATAGTAGGACCACGAATGATTAAGAGACACCACAATATGTCATCTAAGAGATACTTCAAGCCAAGTGAAAAAGTGACCTTTCCTTACAGCAACTTTAGAAGATATCATCGCACATTGTATTGATCAGAAAATCAGTAACTTTGAAGTATGGGAGAGGGAAAGAGGCCTGGGAGACACGCAGTGATATAAGGCAGCAGGCAGGAGCCAGATCGTGTGTGCAGTTATGTGTGTAGTGTGTATTGCTGCAGGCATGCATTTAGGTGTGTTGCTGGGGAGATGGCCAGCAGGACATCAAGCATGTGTAGGGAATGAGGGCATCACTCTTCATACCAATCTATAATTTTGATAGCAACTTTTTTAAAAAAGGCATTACTGAGACATTTTCCTACACCATTTAATGCAGCCATTTGAAGTATACAATTAGTGATTTTTAGTATAGACGCAGAATTTTGCAACCATGACTACCCTAAAAAGAAACACAATGCCCAACAGTGTTCCTTCCCCATTCCCTACCCATCTCCTGGTCCTCAGCAACCAGGTCCTTTCTGTCTCTGTGGATTGCCTATTCTAGACATTTCACATAAATGAAATCACATAATATGTGATTTTTTTTTTTTTTTTTTTTTTTTTTTGGTGACTGGCTTCTCCTTAGTTTAAAGGTTCAAAGTGCACCCTTATTCTGGCGTGTATCACTATCCCCTATTTATGGCTGAGTAATATTCCATTCTATGGATATATCACATTTTATTTACCCATTCACCATTTGGTGGACATTTAGGTTGTTTTCACATTTTGGGTTATTATGAATCATGCTCCTCTGAATATTTATGTATAAGTTTTTGTATGAACATGTTTTCATTTCTCTTTGGTGTACACCTAGATCGGAATTACTGGGCCTTGTATTTAATCCTTCAGATAACTGCTAGGCTATTTTCCAAAGCAGCTAGATTTTCCATTCCTAACAACAGCATTTGAGAGTTCCAGTTTCTCCACATCTATGCCAACATTTGTTTTTAATCAGTCTTTTTGACTCTAGGCCGTCAACTCTGTGTGATAGCTCATTGAGGTTTTTATTGCATTTCCCTGATGGTTAATGATCTTAAGCATCTTTTCATGTGCTTATGAGATATTTGTATATCATCTTTGGAGAAAGTTCTATCCGTATCTTTTATTGGCTTTCCACTGTGTTTATTGCTAATATTTAAAAAAAGTTTTTTAAAATCTCATTCTCAGTTCTCCAACAGCTCTCATACCTCCCTGTTGCTCATACAACTCCTGACCCATTTCCTCGGGGCCACTTCAGAACTGAACCTGTTCCAGGGCCCAGAAGGATGGGGAGCCCCTCAGAACCCCATCCTCCTCCTCTCCAGTTTCTGCAGTCTCCACTTAGGCATTGGAGGCTGCTGCAGTGGCGGTGGCTGGGGCTGATTCTGTTTCCTTTGTTTTGGCATTGTGGCTGCGGCAATGGCTGCAACAGGATTTGGTGGGCAATGAGGAAGTCTCATCACTTTCTTGATAGCACAGAAATTTTAGTTTAGATGAAATCCAATTTACCTATTTTTTCTTTTGCCACTTGTGCATATCTAAGAAGGCTTTACTTCTTAGAGTCACAAAGACTTAATCTTGTATATTCTTCTAAGGGTTTTATAATTTCAGCTCTTACCTTAGGACTATGATTTATTTAGAGTTAATTTTTGTATATGGTGAAAGGAAGGAGTCCAACTTCATGTTTTTTGCTTGTTGAGATCTAGTTGCCCAGCACCATTATTTAACAGACTATTCTTTCCACATTGAATTATCCTGCATCTTTCTTAAAAATCAAATGACCAGACTTGGCACCTGTAGCTCAGCAGTTAGGGTGCTGGCCACATATACCGGGGCTGATGAGTTCAAACTTGGACCAGGCCTGCCAAACAACTGACAACTACAACAAAAAAAAATAGCCAGGCATTGTGACCAGTGCCTGTAGTCCCAATTACTTGGGAGGCTGAGGCAAGAGAATTGATTAAGCCCAAGAGTTTGAGGTTGCTGTGAGCTGTGATGCCCTGGCACTCTACTGAGGACAACATAATAAGACTCTGTCTCAAAAAAAAAAAAAAAAAAAAAAATATATATATATATATGTATATATATATATATAATTAATTGACTGTAAGTATGCACAATTGTTTCCAGTTTATGTCCACAGAAAAGATTCCTATCACTAATTTTGGAATATATCAATGATTTTTTAATAGAACAGTTGTATTCATTTCTATTACAATTAAACACATATGTAAGAGAAATGGATATTTGTGAAAAAATAACAAAATGTTATTGGAGTTGTATGGGGAAGAGGGAGGGATGAGAGCTATTGGAGGAGGAATTATAGGTAGATTTTAATTTTAATATTTATAATTTATATTTTCAAAGTTAAAAATAACCGTGATTTACTGTTATAATCGTAAAATATTTTAAAGGGATATACATAATCATATAATCTAAAAGGGACATATATAATCATGTAATCTCTCAGAAGATAAGGAAAGGAAAAGAAAATTAGTTGAGTTTGAAATATGAAACTTATAACTATAATTCAAGTCTTAACCTCTAATCATAGGAAAACAAATATTTTTTCTCTAGATAATTCTCTTATATGGTTTGATAAGACCAGGCTGTCATATACACACTGGAGAGAAGGAAGACCAACTATAAAGAATGGCAAATTTTTGGCCGGTTTGGGTACCGATGGCTTCTGGGATATTTGCACCTTTAATATTATGGAGGAAATACTTTATTTTCACCAGCACAGCATTCTTGCTTGTAAAATTGAAATGGGTAAGTAATACTAACATAGAGTTTTCACTCCAAGGAAAGAACATATAAGGCCATTAGTTCAGCTAAGGGAGTCATGCAATCATGTTTTTTTTTTAATGCTTCCTCTGTATTTAGTCCTACACGAAGTGCCACAGAGGCTATGGAGGAAGGAAGCCACGTACCCCAGTGTCACAGTCTGGACCTCCAGGAGGAGAATGTAGATGGAGAGACAGCGTTACATTCTTTATAATTATTTTATGTAGGTTGGTCTTAGATTACTTAAATTTGTTGGAAAGTCAGAAGAAATCAATGAATGTAGATGGAGAGATAGCGTTACATTCTTTATAATTATTTTATGTAGGTTGGTCTTAGATTACTTAAATTTGTTGGAAAGTCAGAAGAAATCAATGAAAACAGGAATAATGAAACAAGAAATGCCTTCAGGAAGGGGTGAAACTTGGTTGGGCCCTGAAAGCTATATAGGATTCTCATAAATAAGAAAGTGGGTTTATGTGGAGTTTTGACCTTCCAGGCAAAAGGAATGTCTCTGAAGCTTGCCTAATCATTACATACATCTATTTTAAAATGCATGTTAGTTTTAAATTTTTCACAGCTTAGCTGTTGTTACTGTCACTTTTCTCCAAGCCCTCTGCCAACACCAGCATCCTGGCTAATCATCTCCTTTCATGATGCCACAGAAAAACTTCCTGAAGACTGTTTGCATCCAAATCTCCACAGATTCCTCTTTTCAATTACTTTGAGTCCATGTAATCTTTTGAGACTTTAAAAACAAGTCTCCTTCCCTAATTTCTAGGCCTTCTTCCATGCCTCATTTTCCCCCTTTCTTACCCTATAAGCATCTTTTCCTCAGTCAGGCTAATCTCCAATGTGTCCTGTGTACACTGTATGGCCATCCTCATATTTACACCTTTATTTATATTTTTTTCCTACCAAGAACATTTCCACCTTCTGTCTTTCTTTCTTTTTATGTCTTTTATAAACTTCTTTTTTTAGAACACCTTTAGATTTACAAAACAGTTGCAAAGAGAGTATAGAGAGTTCCTATATATTCCACAATGAGTTTTTCCTATTCTTGACATCTTATATTAGGATGGTGCATTTGTCCCAACTGATAAGCCAATATTGATATATTATTATTTTTAACTGAAGTCCATACATTATTGAAATTTCCTTAGTTTTCATTTAACATACTTTTTCACTCCAGGATTTCATCCAGGATCCCACATTACATTTAGTCATCACGTCTCCTTAGGCTCCTCTTGGCTGTGATGGTTTCTCAGACTTTTCTCACTTTTAATAATCTTGACAGTTTTGAGGAGCACTTGGCATTTATTTGTAGAACATCCCTTAGTTTGGGTCGGCTGGTATTTGCTCATGATTCAACAGGGGTTATGAGTCTTCAGGAGGAGGACTGCAGACATACAGGGGCATTCTTGTCATCTCATACAAACAGTACAAACCGTGTGACTTACTGCTTCTGATTTTAACCCTGATCACCTGGCTCAAGGTAGTATTTGTCCAGTTTCTCTACATAAAGTTACTCGTTTTCCCCTTTTCCGTACTGTTTTCCTTGTAAGGAAGTCACTATGCTCGGTCCATCCTTACAGGTTGCAGGGATATTCCCCAC
Source organism: Loris lydekkerianus (assembly GCA_963574355.1). Lineage (NCBI taxonomy): Eukaryota > Metazoa > Chordata > Mammalia > Primates > Lorisidae > Loris > Loris lydekkerianus. Next base: position 18,763 of record CAUYPK010046242.1, read on the forward strand.
CTTCCAGGCTGTGGGGTCAGGGTACTATCTATAGAATTATTTAGACTTCTTCAGCACAGGAAACTTGTCCATATTCTCTCATATTTTAATTTAGTCATTCATTTGTTTATACCCTCATCACTGAGGTTTTGTGGTATTTGTAGTTTGCTTTTAGCACTTCTTTACTTTCTACTTACCTTTGTTTTACTCTTAATTTCCTCTAACCCTCCAAATTTAGTATGGGCTCTTGTACTTCGGATTATGATTGAACATACTACATTATTTAATATTTTGCTCAAATTATTCCAGCTTTGGCCATTGGGAGCTTTTTCTTTTTTTTGGCCAGGGCCAGATTTGAACCCAACACCACCAGTATATGGGGCCGGCCATATCCTTTGAGCCATAGGCACTGCCCCATTGGGAGCTCTTTCACTTGGTTTCTATGTCCCCTTGAAATAGCCTCATCATTGTGCTGGTGTTGCTTTTTGTTTGTTTTTAGCACTTCCTGACTTTCTGGTTACCTTATATTTTTTTTTAGTTTTAATTTCATTTAACCCTTGAAACCTGGTTTATCAAGGAGGCTTCCTGACTCTTCTAAGAACCTCTAAATCAACCAGACAGCTGTAATATTTAAGAGCCTATGATATGTGCTATAGTGATAAGAAAAATAAAGAAGGCACTTGACCTTCATTATTAATAAGAAACCCAGTTTTTTTTTACTTTCAAAATGACATATGTATAATTTAATCACCAACCCTTTTAATTTAAATATTATAGTTGACTACAAAGAAGAACATAATTCTACACTGCCACAGTTTATTCCATATGAAGACGGTATTTATAATGTTATTCAAAAAAGGGTAACATGGTATGAAGCGTTAAACACATGTTCTCAAAATGGAGGTTATTTGGCAAGTGTTCATAACCAAAATGGCCAGCTCTTTCTGGAAGATGTTGTAAGACGTGATGGATTTCCACTATGGGTTGGGCTATCGAGTCATGATGTAAGTCTCTCTTTGTTTTACAGAAACTTTTCAAATTTGTTACTTTGAAGGTTGGAAATTTGAGCATGAAATATTAATTCAGAGTACAGCATCATACTAAGTCTGGGATTCAGTATGCAAAGCATACTGCTTTCTTACCTTTTACAACATAGCACAAATAAAAATTTTTATTTGTAGACTGTGTCAGAAAAAATGGCCAGACCATCTCAAGAGCCCAGTGGATTAATATATCAACTATACCTCTGTAGCCTATTTGGGGCAGACCAATTGGAAATCTGATAAAATGCATAAAATCAGAAAAACCTGAATTTCAATACTAGTGGCAGGTCTTCCATTTGTATATATGAGGTGATCATGAACAAGTTGTTTAACCTTTATAACTTTATTTTCTCATCTGTAAAGTCAAGGCAATAATATTTTCATTGAGATTTTAACACAAACATTTATATAAGGTGCCAACTAAAATATTAACAAGGTTAGGACTAATAAATTTATGCCTTTTTCCCATGTATTCACCTAAAACATAGCACTACTTAAAATTAATCTTCTGATGATAAATACATCTTCTGTGCTACTATTTTAATCTTGTTAATTAGTACATTTATGTACGGACGGTAATCTCTGGTTAAAAAAATAGTCATCTGTTAGAGAGTAGTCCTAATTTAAATAATCTTTAGAACAAAGTGGAGAAAATAAAAGAAAGGGTGGCAAGATTATAGATTCAAGGGAAAATCAAAAGTCGTCTTTTCATTTCCCTTTTCTAGCCTCCTGCTGCTTAATGCGTTCTGTAAAGTGAAAAATGTACAGTGAAACAAAGCATAGAACTATAAAAATAGAAAAATAATACTCAGAAGATGAAGATTGGGATTATTAATCTACAATTGTGACAAGTGGAAGCCATTTGCATGTCATTTACTTTCAAGTGTTATGTAGACTCGTCATCCTTAAACAAAAAAAATCTAGAAACAGGGGATAGTAACTCTGTCTCTAAGTTTAAAGTCCTACTCAAACTGTGCCAGAGTAAATGTCCCAAATCCATCTCTGACTGTACAAATAGGTTCAGACCGACCATACTTGTAAGCAAATAATTAATTCTTCATTATCGTGTTCTGAAAGTATGTGTATTATTCTTTATGCTCTTTTTGAAATGAACATCTGGGTTCAGGTTATCTCTATTATTTTTTCAACAGGGAAGTGAATCAAGTTTTGAGTGGTCTGATGGCAGTACATTTGACTACATCCCATGGAAAGGCCAAAAATCTCCTGGGAACTGTGTCGTATTGGATCCAAAAGGAATTTGGAAACACGAAAAATGCAACTCTGTTAAGGATGGTGCTATATGTTACAAACCTTCAAAATGTAAGATTTGATTTCAAACAACCATATATTTACTAAAACATGACATCATTTGTGCATATAATTTATGCACATAGCTAAATACTCAAGAATGTTTTATTTTAGTAAGCTTTACCCACAAATTCTATAAAAATAATTTTGATAATTTGTAAATAGAAACAAGTATACGATGTCCACTGAAGGAATTTGTTCCCAAAGACTTTCATTCTATCATCAGGTAAATTTTACTTTAGCATTTGTGAATTCTAATTTCACTTAGTAATGTTTTTAAAGGCTGAGATGTTCCTTCATAAAACATCTCATCAAGGGCTGGACCTGAGGTTACCTCTGGTAAGTACAGGGCAAACCTGGGGTAACAGCACAAAAGCCAGACAACTCAGGGCTGCAGAGACCTGGGGGCAGAGAGATGAGGTTAGTCTCTGAAACCTCCACTCCTTGGCACGCAGCGTGCTTGCTGCTTCAAAAACTGAAGAGCAGATTCAACATTTGGAATTGAACAGATTCAAGCAGAAGAATGTGTGAAATCTCGGTCTAACAAAAACAAGTTTAAAACAAGAAAGAAAGAACAGTGTAAAGAATGAGGAATAAAGACACAATCAAAGAACTAACTTCTCGGTTGTTAGGTATGAAAAATAAATGTAGTTTTTAAGGAAAACAATCGGAATACCTGAGAAATGTCATTAGGCCTTTGGAAATGGAGAGAGAAACAGCCTTCACGGGATGAAGGAGAATGACAACCCGGCTAAAGTTAAGTTAAAGTTAAGTTCTGTGCTGTCCTGGCTGTCCTCCCAAAATTGCTTCCAGTCAGAACCCCAGAACGTGAGCTTATTCAGAAATAGGCTTTGGAGTTAGTTGCAATGAGGTCATGCTGGATTAAGGTAGGCCCTAAATCCAGTGAATGGTGTCCTCATATGAGGAAGACAGACACACGGAGGAAAGAAGGCTATGTGATGACAAAGGCAGGGATTGCAAGCCAGAAATTGCCAGCAACCGCCAGAAGATAAGAGAGGCATGAAACATTTTCCTGGAGAGCCTCCAGAAAGGACCAACCCTAACACCACCTTAAATTCAGGCCTCACGCCTCCAGAGCCATCAGACTATAAAGTTCTATTGTTTTAAGCCACTGAGTTTGTGGTGGTTTATTATGGCAATCCTGGGGAATTAATATACAAGTTGACTTTAGAAAATGGATTTTTTTAAAAACAAAAAATAGCAAATAGTGATGAGAATATTGAGAAAATGGAATCTTTATGTATTGCTGGTGGGAATATAAAATGGTCTAGCCACTGTGAAAGAGGGTATGGCAATTCCTCAAACACTTATACATAAGATTACTCTATCATCCAGAACTTTCGGTATACATGCAAAAAAATTGAAGGCAGGTTGGCTCAGCACCTGTAGCTCAGCAGCTAGGGTGCCGGCCACATATACTGGAGCTGGCGGGTTCAAACCCAGCCCGGGCCTGCCAAACAACAATGACATCTACAATCAAAAAATAGCTGGGCATTGTGCCAGGTGCCTGTAGTCCCAGCTACAGTCTGAGGCAAGAGAATCACTTGGGCCCAAAAGTTTGAGGTTTCTGTGAGCTGTGATGCCATGGCACTCTACCAAGGGCAACTAGTGAGACTCTGTCTCAAAAAAAAAAAAAAAAAAAAAGAATTGAAGGCAGGGGCTCAAATAGATGTTTGTAGAACATGTGATACCAGGGTAATTTAATAGCCCAAAGATCGAAGCAATGCAAAGGTCCATCAACTGATGAATGGACAAGCAAAACAGGAAAAAAATATGCGTGTGTGTGTGTGTATACATATTATTCATCCTTAAAAAGGAAGGAAATTCTGACACATGCTATACCATGGATGAACCTTGAAGACAGTATCCTAAGTGAAATAAGCCAGTCACTAAAAGATAAATACTGCATGGTTCCATTTATATGAGGTAGTACCTAGGGTTGTCAAATTCATAGAGACAGCAAGTAGGATGGCAGCTACTAGGGACTGGAAGGAGAGAATTCAGCATTTGGAATTGTTTCATGGGTGTAACATTTCAGTTTTGTGAGATGAAAAAGTTCTGGAGATAGATGGTTGTGACGGTTGCAAAACAATGTGGATATACTTAATGCTACTTATACTTAATGAACTATGCACTTAAAAATAGTTAAGATGGTAAATTTGCTGTTATGTGTATGATAAAAGGTTGGATCTTCTTGAACAGGAATAGAACCCACTTACCACAAGGCAGGCTCTCGAAGGAGAAAAAAAAAATGTAAGAGTTAGAAATAAAGTTCATGAAAAGCAGGAAGGGAGAAAAAATGTATACCACCTACAGTGGCCCACTTGCAATGCAGACTGTACTAGAAACAAATAGACTTTGAAGATAGGACTCTTACACTCCCAAGGCAAGAGGAACTATTTTAAAAGTCAACCCATTCAGAAAATTCCAGTCCTAGCAACGTGGTAGCTAATGTCCATCTTGTTTCCACATCAGCAGTTGAGCCCAGTGCAAAAATGGAGTAGTCAGCCATATACCTTTGGCAAACTATTTTCATGCTATTAACATCTGCTTCCACTAGTAGCATTGATGGTGAGTTGTCCGAAGTTTTATAGACTTTATAGATGAATTTAGCAAATAAGTTTTGATAGCAGCAGCTGGGAAAACTTATTCAGAAGTCTAACTGTTGGACTGAAGGAAGACTTAGCGCTCAAACTGATATATCATTAGAGCGAAGAATAAAAGCAAAAGCCAATCAGATAACCAAAAGTCAAAAAGATCAATCCTGGCTTCTAACAGAAAATAAAGAAACAGAAGAAGTAATTAAGGGCCACCAAAAAGTCTCTTGATGAAGAAGGAAATGGCAGCAGCCTTCGTCTAGAATCACTGAGACCACATATGATAAGGACACTACCAAATGGAGAAAAAGGCAGTAAGAGCCTGCAGTTGCTGAAGGATGCTCAGACCTTACGGAGCAATTACAAAGCCATCACCGAGGTTGGGACTGCTGTCTGCACCTCACCAATAGGGCACTATGGACAGTTCACTTTCCAGTTCTCGTGTGCTTCTCCGTTGGAATTCATGGTAAGCGGACAAGGGGCACAAGCTGTATTAAACCAGCTTCTTGTTGTTAATCAGCACAATTAAAAATTAAACAATTTAATAGGAAACAGGGGCAATTTTAGAGCTGAGAAGCCACCTCTACTCTTTTTTTGTTTGAGATAGATTTTGCTGTGCTGATATACTGTGCTTTGTAAATTAAATTACCAATTTTTTACTTCAGTAAAATTTTTACTTCGGTGTGATTTTTAAAAATAGAATAGTTCTTGGGTTGCACCTGTGGCTCAGTGGGTAGGGCACCAGCCCCAGGTTTGAACCCAGCCCCGGCCAGCTAAAACAGCAGTGGCAACTGCAACAAAAAATAGCCAGATGTTGTGGCAGGCACTGTAATCCCAGCTACTCAGGAGGCTGAGGCGGAAGAATTGCTTAAGCCCAAAAGTTAGAGGTGGCTGTGAGCTGTGACACCATGGCACTCTACCGAGGGTGACAAAATGAGACTCTGTCTCCAAAAAAAAAAAAAAAAAAGAATAGTTCTTTATAAACTAGGGTTTGTCAAAATAAAAAGGAATCTAAGCAAAGAAAGAATTTTGATCGTTATTTGAGAGTAGTTTTTGGCCTGCCCAGCCTGTCTTTGCTGCTTTTCCTACTCTATTTTTCTACGTTTTTTACTTTAGTCTAAGTCAGTCTTAGAGAGCTAAGTAATTTCCTCTTGCATGGCCTAAGTTTTTAAAATGGTATCCCAAAATGCTAATGAGAACGTGTATTTATGGCCTTTAGCCTGTGGCTTTCTCTGGTATGTGTGTTGAGTTAAATGTTTCTTACTCATAAACACAACAGTTTCAGACAGGGGCATGTGATGGGATTTAAAAGGTGGGCAGGTTGTTCTGTGCGTTATTACAATGTCGTCTAACATGTTTATAGCTAAAGAGCTGTCACCATATGCATACTCATCAAGATGCCCGGCAGCAAAAGGTAACAGGTTACAGTGGATCAGGTATGGGGATCACTGCTACATATCTGACCAGGGATTGCACAGTTTCTCAGAGGCCAAACAATTGTGTCCAGAATTTGGTGAGTTAAAATTTGTTGATTTTCTTTGACTCAATAATTTAATTCTTAGAAATCTTTCTTTGCAACATAGTTCAAAGTAATAATTATATTTTGAAAATAATTTAAAGCACTTGCCATTTATAATAGCATTATAACCTAATTGCCAGTGTTGGGGTAATAGTTAAGTATTTTATGATATAGGATCTCAATGGAATATTGGAATAACGTTAAAAATGATCAATGTAAGAATAAGTATATAAAACGTAATAGTAATTGGGAAGAAATAGAATAAACATTGCTAAATGGCCAGGCAAAGTGGCTCATGCCTATAATCCTAGCACTCTAGGAGGTTAAGGCAAGAGGCAGGTGGATTGCTTGAGCTAGCTCAGGAGTTTGAGACCAGCCTAAGCAAGAAGGAGGCTCCATCACTACTAAAAATAGAAAAATTAGCTGAGTGAGGTGGCGAATGCCTGTGGTCCCAGCTACTCGGGAGGCTGAGGCTAGAGGATCGCTTGAGCATAGGAGTTTGAGGTTGCTGTGAGCTATCATGTCACGGCACTCTAACCTGGGGCAACAGAGTGAGACAAAATCTCAAAAAAAAATTGCTAAGTGAATTATTAAATAAAAACAGACAAATGAAATGGTTTTAAATATAATTATATAAGATTAGAGGAAGAAATTAAGAGGTAAAAAATGTATATTAAGTTGGCTAAATAATAAATGCAAATTCACTATTATTATCACAGATTTTCCATTACTTTGTTATTATTAAGTAAGGTTAGTGGCCCACACCTAGAATCCTGGCACTCTGGGAGACTGAGGTGGATTGCCTGAGTTCAGGAGTTTGAGACCAGCCTGAGCTAGAATGAGACCCCCCTCTCTAAAAATAGCTGGGCATTGTCGCAGGTACCTGTAGTCCCAGCTACTCAGGAGGCTGAGGCAAGAGGACAGATTAAGCCCAAGAGCTTGTGGTTGCTGTGAGCTATGACACCATGGCATTCTACCAAGAATGACAGAGTATGACTCTGTCTAAAAAAAAAAAGCAAGGTTTTCCTGACCAGGGTAACAAAATCAAAGCTGCATGGGTTGACCAGGGTAACGAAATCAAAGCTGCAATAGGATTGACCCATATCCAGGGCTCTTTGTCTTCAGACTTAGCTGTTTTAGAAAGAGCAGCAATGACAATTTAGTCTATAGTCAAACTATTAAATGACTTCTAAGGAGTCCACTTAGAGTATTTCAAAGACCAAAACTGTTTGTCTGTGGATAGCAGTTTAGCCAGGCAGATGGCACTGTCACTAATCTAATTTATTTTGCTAACTGTTGTGGAGACACTTGATTGACTAAAAACTCTTATGGTTACTAGAAATTTTTGTGTGAAAACTGTTGTGTATTATGCATGTATATACTTGATGGAAATTATTGTAAGCTATATGTACGTTCTGAGAGTCAGGAGCTTCTTTCTCCTAAAGGAGAAAATAGAAAAGTTTACTATAAATGTAGTGTGTGGTTAAGCACTTAAGCCATTGAGGAAGACAGATCTGGGTTCAAGCCCAACTTCTACACATACTAGCTAAGTGAGATTATGGAAGTGATCTAATTGTTACTTTTTTCTCACCTAAAGAGTGAGAATGAAAATAGTGTAATAGTCACTTCAAAAGTTGGTACAGGTTAAGTTGCAGGAATGGATGAAATGAGATGAAATATACAAATGTAGCACACTGCTCTGCAAACCGTGAGTTCTTAAAACTGTCATTATTAGTAAGATTGAAGCTGACTTTCTAATTCTATAACTGGCTAGCTGTGTAAACCTGAACAATTTTCTTAATCTTCTATAGCCTCAGTTTCCTCATTTGTAAAATAGGGATAACATCTTCCTCTCCCAGGTTGTACTATGAAATGAACCAATATTTGTGAGTTATTACAAAAGGTTTGCAATATGCAAAAATCAAGAAAGGTAAAATCTGCACAAAAGGAAACAAAAAGAAGCTTTCCCATCAACACTGATAAGTGGAGCAAGTTGAAACTTCCAAGAATGAATCAGAAAGGATACTGTTGACTGTGTTTCTTGGAAGTGAGATAATGGACTATGATACAGTCTGTCTCAACACTTTCATAGTGACCTATGTATAAAACACCTGCACACTGTGGTATTCCATAAAGGAGTAAAGGCTTTCCTTTGTCCCTCTTAAAATACTCTCCATTCACAAAAGAAATGCTATAATTAAAGTTTGGATAGGTCTGTTACTATTGAAGATGATTTGATTTCATTTGGGATTGATTTCCAAGACTAGTTATTATTTTATTTCTATCCCTTCTTTACCTGTTCTGGTAATAATACTATTTTCTTTGTGAGTTTATGGCTACCTATGAAACTTCAAACACATGCACTCATTCAATTCCGTACTACTTTTAGAAACTTATAATAGGCATGACCAAGAACATTTATGTATAAAATATTAAAGGGAAAACTAATGTTCCCTGATCTCAAGCCTATTTGTTATTATTTTCCTTTTAATAGAAGTGACTTTAAACCTGAGTTGTTATACAAAAATAGTGGAGGAGAGCATTCTAAAAGTCTCTAAAGAGGATACATTTCTAACATCACTGCCCCAGTTATTAGGACTAACTGTTCAAACACAAAGGTCTCGCTGGTTAGGCAGTTGTCAAAGTTCAAAAATATTGCCAGATAAATATTTGGAAGAAACATGAAATCTCTATGTTTTCATCTAGAAACTTTATTGAAAATATTATTTTTTGGAAGTACTGATAAAGCTTTGACATAAATACCAGATTTTAAAAATAGTCTCTGTGTAAAGCTTGACTTTCTCAATTATCTTGTTCAGGATAGATTTTTTTTTTAATGGCTAACACAGAATAAACTAATTCTCTAGTATCCCTAAGGTAATTAGTTGGGGGTTTCTTTTCACCAGATCATTCTGCAAATATTATTTCCATAAAAGATGAAGCTGAGAATAAATTCGTGAGCAGGCTGATGAGGGAAAATAATAATATTACCATGAGAGTTTGGCTTGGATTCTCTCAAAGTTCTGCTGGTAAGTAACACAACTCTTTGCTCAAAGAAGGTTCTAACTTGGCTTGGCACCTGTAGCTCAGGGGCTAGAGCGCCAATCACAAGCACTGGGGCTGGTGGGTTCGAACCTGGCCTGTAGCCTGCCAAACAACAATGACAACTACAACAAAAAAATAGCTGGGCATTGTGCACCTGTAGTCCCAGGTACTTAGGAGGCTAAGGCAAGAGAATCACTTAAGCCGAAGAGTTTGGGGTTGTTGTGAGCTGTGACGCCACGGCACTCTACCAAGGGCAACGTAGTGAGACTCTGTCTCAAAAAAATAAAAATAAAAATAAAATAAAATAAAAAAAGAAAGTTCTAACTTCTCCTAAATTACAAAGTGAGCCTTGCTAAAGGATGTCAAGTGGTGGCTAAGTCAAATGCTTCCTACTGGTAAATAAGCTAGGTCTACTGTCGGTACTGGAAGCTTAGCAATTTTGAATGAATATGTAACTTATTAGAAATGATGGAAACCACTAGCGAAATAGAAAAACAGGTTAAATCAGCTGGAATTATTTTACAGGCTCATTGCTAAAATCCTCAGATGAATATCAGGATTGTTTCTCTCCCACAGCAATGTCTGTGTCCTCAGTGACCCTGTAAGGAACCCACAACTTATTTCCCTAAAAGTTCCAGTTCTCAACACCCCAGGATTTTATACTCTACTGTCCTGTTTTTCAGAAACTTACCTTCTTGAAGTTCTCTTCCCTTTTGGATACTTTTACCATAGATTAAAATTAAGTCTTAATAGTGACTTTTTTTTTTCAAATAACTTAGTAAAATTATAGAGAATTTGTTCAAAGAAAATTTGTGGAATAATTTTTGAATAAGAAATAATATGTGTAAAGTTTGAGTGTACTTGAAATTGATAAAGAATGAGTCAGTGAAAATTCGAGAGAAGAATTGGAAGTCTATTTTACATTTTATGCAAAGTTGAATTTTAAATTATTAAAATAAATGCAAATTCTAAAATGTGAAGTCCTTGTCAAAAAATGAATGGATTCAAGGTTGACCATCTCAGTTGGGCACTGTGGCCCATGCCTATAATTCCAGCACTTTGGAAATCAAAGCTGAGAGGATTGTTTGAGGCCAGCCTGAGCAACATAGTGAGACCCCGTCACTACAAAAATATTTTTTAAAATAGTTGGGCTCAGTGGTGCACACCTGTAGCCCCGCTACTCAGGAGGCTGAGACAGAAGGATCCCTGGAGCCCAGGTGTTGGAAGTTGCAGTGAGCTATGATAATACCACTGTACTCCATCACAGGCAACAGAGTGAGAGAGACCCTGTCTCAAAACAAAATAAAACAAAGTTGGCCATCTAAGTGAAATGTATATCACGTTGATGCTGTCACCACAAGGTGGTGCCACCTCAGCTGGGAAACAAAAATGGAGTCATTGTGGGTGTGGGGGAGGCACCTTTCTGGACCTTTCCTCTTCCATCAGACTATCTTTAATGATATGAGTTCTTTAAACTAGTAGAGGGAAAATATGAGTCCTTAGAAATCTATCCCCCACACAAGAAATGTGCAAAAATTCTGTATTTTAATCAAAACTTAACATTCTGTATCAGTGCTACCCAATAGAACTATCTACAAAAATAATAATGGTCCATGTCCACACTGTCCAATATGGTAGGCTCTAGGTATATGTGCCTACCGACCACTTGAAAAGTGACTAGTGCAACTGAAAGGCTGATTTAAAATTGTTTCATTCCTAATGAATTTCATTTTTAAAAGTGATTATCATATTGGACAGTACAGTTGTACATGCTCTTGACATTTAATAGCAATAAATATTGGTGCGTTTAATTTCTTTCTTCAGACCAGTCTTGGAGTTGGTTAGATGGATCAGAAGGGAAATTTGTCAAATGGGAAAATAAGAGTAAGAGTGGTAATGGAAAATGTGGCATTTTGATAGCTTCAAATGAAACTTGGAAAAAAGTTGAATGTGCACATGGCTTCGGAAGAGTTGTCTGCAAAGTTCCTCTGGGTAAGCATGTAACCTGTCCTTAAAAAAACTTTTTGCAGAACAGGTCATAAAAGAAATACATAGTCCAGTTATATGCAAAGTTTTGTATCTGGTCCTGAATATTTAGTCCTTAAAGTATTTACAAAATTCTTGATTAAGTCATGGAGATTTTCCCACTGATAAATAAATCATAAAGCACAGTAAAAGCACAAGCTGTCTAGGGCTCCCAAACGAAACCATTAAACAGTCTAAATCTTACAGAATTGTTTTCTGAGAAAAATGGAAACTGTCAGAGTATTGGGGAGGTAATTTCTTTGAAAATGTTCTTGAAGTGTGTTTTATTCTAAAGTTTGAATATATAAAAGCTTACAGGTTTATTTCTGCAGTTAATTTGCTTCCTTTCCTCCCATTCCCATAAAACTCAAGATTAATTTTAAAATGATGCCAAGCTAGATTTAATTACTCAAAATGTTCAGGGTATCTGTAAGAAATCATAATTTGAACTTGTGTTTCATCATGAATTAATACATAAAACAACCATAAAAACATTATCTTAACTTCATTTCTGAAGGAAAACTCTGAATTTTTTACAAAAACATTTTTAAAGATCTAGCATAAAAAATGTCCACTTTGTTCTATAAATATGAAAGATAAGACCCCAATTCTAGCTAATCAGTATCTGTATTTACATGCATCGATTCAGTAAATACAGGCCCAAAGTAAATACAGGCCCAAAAGTTGCGCCTAAAGTCACCATACATTGGGAGATTGAAGCTAAATGCACCTTTATTTACAACGTATTCATTGCAAAATTTTACAAAGAGTGGCCAACATGTAAAGAATAGTTTATAAATATTTTATAAAATTTTGTAATGAACATGTTGTAAATAAAGGTACATTTAGCTACAATTTTCCATTTTCCCTATGTATGGAGACTTTCGGGCGATTTGGGGGGACACCCTAGAGTGTCTATTATGTGTCATGCCCTGCATGTAGGGATGCACCTGTGAACAAGACAGCAAGGCACCTGTTCTCACAGAGATCACAATCTAGTGAGGAAACATAAGTAAACAAGCAGTCAGCTTTTGAAAGAGAGGAAAATGTCAAATAATTACAGACTATGTGATTGAAAATAGTCAATAGCTCCTCTGGGTTATCAGGGATAATGTCTAAGAGGAGACACAGAAGCTGAGATCTAAAAAATCTAAAAAATCCACCAAGCAAAGGTCAGAGGAAAAGACACAGGTGGAGCTACCAGCTGGAGCAAAGCTTCTGAAGCAGAGTGAGCCTGCTGTGTGCTCAGGGAAGAGCCGGAAGGGAGCCACGTGCCAGGCACATGAGACTTTGAATGCAAGAGTCAAGAGTTGTGGTTCTATTCTGAGTGGAATGGAAAGCAACTGGAGGATTTTAGCGGTTAGGCCGGAACAGGGTTAGGGTGGTGTAAATCAAGAGTTCCTGTTGGCCATCTTGAGTTACCTGTACGGAAATGAGATACCCATACAGGGACGTATGCAGTTGAACGTATGAGAGAGAAGGAGGGTCAGCATTTAAAGGTACAGGACAGAATGAATCCTTCTGTCAGAGGAGGAACCTGGGACAACAGTTGAAGTTGAATAGGCACTCAATGGGGGTCATCGCAGAGGTTTAAATCATTTTAAAGCAAATAATGTTTTATTTGGCCCCAGCTAAGTCAAACACAAAAATTTGCAGCATTTAGAAATTTGCTATCCAAGTAGGATAATATATGAGGAGTGATGTAATCCTAAAAGGGCACTGGGAAGGAAAAGTGAGAATAATCAAAGTGCCTTTCATTTCTTTGGAAGAAAATTCCTGTAGCAATGAAGAGGATTTGAATGAAAAGGAAAACGCCTAAATTTGGAAAAAAAAAAAGCACTTAAGTGTTTGATGATGAGTTTGAATTTTGTGTTAATGCTATGAAACAACCATGTATGTATTGTCTATAAATTGTACGCAATTTTTGAGCCCATGTATGTGACATATACCTGAATGTATAAATCAATAATAATCACTTTTGTATTCTCTCTCAATGTCAAACCTTTCTCTATTCCAGGCCCTGATTACAGAGGAACAGTTATCACATTTGCAGTGCTAAGTGTCTTAGCTCTCATCAGTGGACTCACTTGGTTTTTCTTCCGAAAGAATCGTTTCCACTGGACACACTTCTCATCAGTTCGGTATGAACAAGGAGTGAATGAAAATGAGATTATGCTTCCTTCCTTCCATGACTAAATTATTCAAAAAGTTTGCTAATTTGCACTAATGTGTTAGGAAAAATGAGCCACTTAAAATTTTCCAGTGTCAGTATTTACTCCGTTCCACAGTAAAAGTCTTAACTACTGTTTTAGTTGCTTAGGTCTTATGCATATGCCGGTATCCGGAATTGATTGCCCATTAAATGCCACGTTTATAACTCTAATTAATACAACAGAGAGGAACTGAAGCCCAAATTGTTTGTAGGGTAATAATTTTAATATGCATTTTCTCTGTAGGAATATGATTAATATTGTAATATCCTAATATGATTAGGATAATTTTTTTAATGGAATGTTTCGCAAAACTTCTCAGAAAATTAAAATTACCAGGTCACCTATTTTTAATTTTTTATGTCAGATTAATATGTAAGAGTACAGATGATTAGATTAGATTGTGTTTGATACATTTGTGTTTGTTATGTAAAGTCCAGGGTGTAGTTTTTAAATTTTTAAAGCATCCAACCAATTACAAAATTAGTACCTCAGGGTTAAAAATCTTAGCTGTAAATAGTATCAACATTGTTTCAAAATAGCCATTTATAGTATAGGGGAAAAATTATTAAAGAATGAGCTATGCTTACTTTTTATATAGCAAAATGATGCCTCTTGGCGAGATTCTTCTTATACTATTCCAAAGATATTTCATACTAGTATTATTTAAATGCAAAGGTTTTTTTCTGCTCATAATTGTTCATGAAACAATGGCATTTAAAGATTTAGCACTTACCATTTTCTAAAGTGTCAGAATTTTATTTTTAGATTAATTAGGTACCGTGAAACAGCGCATTTTCTCTTTTCTGATGTCCTACATGTAAATGCTTCCTTCTTAAAGGGACTCAATTAAGTATAAGAATGCTTCGCAATTTTACAATTTATAGACTTCACAAAGTGCATTGACTTTTGACTGAGAATTTTTTATTATTTTGTTACTTTTTTATATAAGCTAAATGGAGAAGGGGGTCCATGGAAGGAAATTATCTAACCTGCATTTGTAAAAATAAGGATTTTTCAATGAAACTCTAAACCTTGTAATCACTATTAAAATATTTAAAGTTATGAACTAAGGAAATATTGTTTTGTGGCTATCACTTAAAATTTTGACACCTAGAATTATTCTTAATAATAGCATCCATTGGATATGGTGAATGTTTTACTTAGCATTTAACTTATATTTATACTTTAGAGTATTTTTGTATAAAATCCATAGATTTATTTTAAATTTACAGTATTTGCATTATAATAAAGTTGTAAATAAATTTTCTAAGACAGTTTTCATATGGTTTATAGTTATCCTGAAATATTTTTTATTCAATTTGTTAGACGTTCTCTTGTCCCATGATCTCTACAATTTTAGTCATTTCGACTTTCCTCAGAGAAGTGGATGGACTTGATGTGTAAAGTACAGCTGTATATTAGTTATAGTAGTGATGTCCTAATAAAGTTGTTTTAAGTAAAAGTGTTGGAGTGAATTCTTGTTAAAAAGAAAATATCTCTAGATTGGGGTTTATTATGTTAGTCATATAGTATGTTGAGAAATAAAGTGTCTAGCTATTGTAAACTGAGGCATTCTTTAAGAGATTTTGTGTACCTTTTTTAAAGGATAAACATAAGCATTCCTGCATCTCTGAGTGTTTGATTTTCGTCTCCTTTTCAGATTCCTCTTGCTCAGCAGGGATCAGCAGGGATTCCATCAGTGTCCCACTTCTCATTCTTCATGCTCCCCTTAGGAAATCCTATCCAGCCTGTAACAACCATTTCCAACCTAATAGTCCAAATGTATAGTTCTAGGTTCATATTTCCCACCACCTACTGGACAATCTATGTGAAAATCCTCAATATGTCCAGAACTGCCTATATTTTATTTATTTGTTTGTTTTAGGTTTTGTTGTTTTTTTTTTGAGACCTGGTTTCACTCTGTTGCCCGGGCTAGATGCATGATTACAGCGCACTGTGATCTCAAACTCCTGGGCTCAAGCAATCCTTCTGCTTCATCCTTCCAAGTAACTAGTCCTACAGGTCTGTGCCACCAAACCCAGCTAATTTTTTGATTTTTTTTGCAGATACTGTTTTCACAAAGTTGCTTAGGCTGGTCTCAGACACTGACCTCAAGTGATCCTCCTGCTCCAGCCTCCAAAAATGTTGCACTTACAGACCTGAGCCACCGTGCCAGGCCTAAAACTGCCCATATTCTTTTCCTTCCTCATTTCACTGTTCCAAATGTTACAGAAGAACTAAAGACAGTCTGGTCCAGTTTTCTCTAACTAATCCAGTTGCCACGTGGGGTCTGACAAAATTGATCTCTTAAAACCAGGCACCTAAATAGATCTACTGATGAAGTATAAGGACAAACATAGAGGTGATACCAGTAATCATCCCCTTCTCCCATACACAGCATGTTCCCATCCCTGATCTTAGGGCAAGATATTGTCATTATCTAGGAATTCTCTCTTCCAAATCGATGCTGTAATCTTAGTAACCCCCAATCCTGGTATCTCTACTGATATTTTTCTGTAGAAAGTCAGAGGTTCAGATTTTTTTTTTTTTTTCTTTTTTATCTTAGGCTCATTTAATCCTAAAACTCGCTTGCAGAAGCAAAGACCTAACTGTTATTAATTAGTTCAACAATGTTATTTTGCTTGAGAAAACAAATTTTAACTAGTTCTCAAAATAAAGACTTTTTTTTTGACTAGACCTCATGATCTGTGAAGTTACCTCTAATGCCCTGTGGATTCTAAATTAAAAGATTCTCACTTCATCTACATCTCAACAAATTTAGTATACATGTATTTCCCTTTTTTCTGAGCTAAATGAGTCACAAGCAGAACTTGAGGAACTTCCATTCCCCTAGTTTTTCTTCTTATATTCTTTTTCAATTAATATGAAGAAACTATAAAACCATACTACTTGTCTCACAAGCTAGAAACCCAGAAGTCATCTTTAAATCCTCCTTTCCTCATCCCCCAATTAGATAATTCTGACAATTTCACCTCAGAGTTCTCACAGAGCAGGTTATCTCCATGGTCGGCTGTATCACTTCAGGTCTCTATCCTGTTTTTCCTCCCCGGATTATTTGCACCAGGCTCTTCACTCATCTCCCTCATCAACCCTTCTCCTTCTTCCTGGTTTCACCACGCCTGGGCCTAGGAGAGCTGAAATACACAAGGGGATTCACCTCTGTTGTGGCCTGAAGTTGTCTACCCTAACACCTCAGGCCCACGGGCTGCCTAGCAATGCCAAAACCAGGGACCTTGTGGGTGGTTGATCAGTCGTGGGAAGACTGGGGTCTGAGTTCCCTGGCCAATTACCCTTTTAATGCAATTGATAGTTGCTAAGCAATGGAGAGGCAGGGTCAGGTAAAACTGGATTCTAGGAAGTAGGGAACCAACGATGGCCTTAAGCCAATGCAAATGCAGCAGAGTGCCGGAGCCAGATTCCCAGATTCCGGACAGGAGTGAGCTTAAATGTTAAAGAGAATTTAGGGAATAGGAAACATGAGATTTTCAGAAATATGGTGAAGATGGAAAGGAGAAGAATTGGGTCATAGCCAGAGGGAGAGAAAGTATGAAAATAAATTTTGTGGCTCGGCGGCAGTACCTCAAGCAGCTAAAGCGTCAGCCACTTACACCACAGCTGGCTGGTTCAAATCCAGCCCAGACCTGCCAAACAACAATGACAACTACAACCAAAAAACAGCCGGACGTTGTAGTGGACGCGTGTAGTCCCAGCTACTTGGGAGGCTGAGGCAAGAGAATCGCTTAAGCCCAGGAGCTGGAGATTACTGTGAGCTGTGATGCCACAGCTCTCTACCCAGGGCAACAACTTGAGGCTCTGTCTCAAAAAAAAAGAAAGAAAGAAAATAAATTTTGTTCCAAAGGAGAGGATAAAGAGATTCACTGGTTTAGAAACTGAAAGGTAAAACAAAAGTAAAAACCATGGACAGAGAGTTGATGGTGCTCAGGAGAAAGAGGGAGTCATTAGTGGCGGGAGATCTTAGAGAAGATGAGTGTGGCCATTTAAAGCAGAAAGAAAAACTGAGTTTGGGTGGGATGGGGGAAGCATGTCTTCTTTGAGGCCACAAGAAAAGACCTACAGGCTGAGCACTGTGGCTGACACCTGTAATCTTAGTCCTCTAGAAGGCCAAGGCAGATGGATTGCCTGAGCTCAAGAGTTTGAGACCAGGTTGAGGAAGAGTGAGACCTCATCTCTACTAAAAATAGGAAAATTAGCTGGGTGTTGTGGTGGGCACCTGTGGTCCCAGCTACGCAGGAGGCTGAGCCAAGAGTTTGAGGTTGCTGTGAACTATATGCCACAGCACTCTACCCAGGGTAATAGAGTGAGACTCTGTCTTAAAAAAAAAAAAAAAAAAGAAAAGAAAGAAAGAAAAAGAAAAGAAACACAAACAAAACAACCAAGAGAAGACCTGCAGATCAGCATTTGAAGATGTTTGTCTGCACCTGATGGTTCCCACTTCCTTGTTGAGTATTAGAGGGCAAGATCTGCTGAGAAAAGCAGGAGTAGAAGAGGGGGTCCTAATTGAACAGAGTAATAAAAAATTGAAATAACTACTGAAAGGAATAGGAGAGGACGATGACCATGGTAAAATAAAATGTAAGGATTGCAAAGCAGCATACAGGGCCCATATATGGTAGTGACAACCAGGAGAATTGACGGATTGCCTCTACCTGTCCTCAGTTGCTTCAGTAACGTTGGGGAAAAGGAGACCCCAGGTTCAGAGTTGGCCAGGTAAGTGTACAAGAGGAATAAGAAGAACAGAAGATATGGCCTCCACACTGGATGGAGAAGGGAGAAATAAAAGGATGAGGACTATAGTCTGGCATGAAGGAAGCTGAAGTGAGAAAGAAGGAAAAATTGAAAGTATGAGATGTCACCGGTGAGTAGGATATCACTGTGAGAGATTTTGTGAAATAACACATTATCCCACATACAGGCAATAAATAGTCTGCTTTATTATATTAGCAAAGAAATTAGACATTGTGCATCAGGATTAACAATGAAAAAAACATACCTTTCCATAGTTCCTGTGACTTTAAAAAATAACACTATTAAAATGATTTATTTGCCTAAATTCGGTTGATTCATTAGGATGTCGATTCTATTGCAAATCTAACCAATTTTTGAAAATTAGTTTAATACAAAGTCACATTGATAAAATATACTTTGGCATCTGAGGTAGGACAAGGGAAAACAAAATTTTTTCAGTTGCATGACTACATAGAACTGCTCACTTAACTCAGTTAACTCATAGAACCATTCACTAACTCAGCGCAGTTAGCAGTGCAAAGGATGCCAGAATGAAGATATGTTGGTATTTAGATGTACAGTACCTTTGGAAGCATTCAGTTTGGGTTTGGTAGAGAATAAACCCATCATTGACAGCTTGAGAAGAAAAATAGAAGTTGAGCAAGACCTTTATACATTGTCAAAGGGTGTAAACGTGGAATGGGTGAGAAAGACCTGCAGAAGACTTGGGTTCTGGTTCATTGTTTGGCATTCACTGTGTGTCCATGTGTAAGTCACATCCCTTCTCTGGGTCTCAATTCCCTTAGTAGTAAATACAGGAGGCCCCGACTACCTTGAACACTCTGTGATTCTCCTTACAGACCCCTTTGTTTAAAGTTCCTTGGTGCAATTGTTTCATTTCAGAGTAGACTGTCAGAAACATGGAAAGGGTTAGAAAGAGTTGGAAAAGGTTAGACTTGAATTTTAAAAAGTAGATTATTTGAGCAGTTTTAGGTTTATAGAAAAATTGAGCAGAAAGTACAAAGTTCCCTCCTCTCACACATACAGTTTCCCCAATTAACATTTTACACTAATGAAATACATTTGTTACAATTGATGTGCCCATATTGGTAACATTTTTTAATTTTTTAGATTTTTAACTATTAGGGGTATAGTATAGTACATATTTATAAGGTTCATGTGGTGTTTTGATATAGGCATACTATGTGAATTAATCAAATCAGGGCAATATTTATAACATTATTATTAACTAAAGGCCATAGTTACATTAGGGCTCATCTTTGTTTCATGCATTCCATGGCTTTTGACAAATGTATGATGATACACAGCTGCCTTTCCAGTATCAGATGGGATGATTTCATGGCTCTGCAAACTTAACTCATCCTTTCCTTCTCTCTCCCAACCTCAACCCCTAACATAACTTATCTTTTTGTTGTCTCTATAGTTTTATCTTGTCTAAAATGTCACATGGTTGGAATCACACAGCATTGAAGCCTTTTCAGATTGGCTTCTTTTACATAGCAATTCACATTTAAGGTTCCTCTGTGGCTTTTCATGGCTTGATAGCTCATTTCTTTTAGCAGTGATTAATGTATCTTTTTTTTTGTTTTGTTTTGTTTTGTTTTAAATAGAGACAGAGTCTGACTCTGTCACCCAGGATCCAGTGCAGTGGCACAATCATAGTTCCCTGCAGCCTTTAACTCCTGAGCACAAGCAATCCTTCCACTTCAGCTTCCCGAATAGCTGAGATTCCAGACATGAGCCACCAGGCCCTGCCTGGATATTTCTTTGTATGGATGTACCACTGTTTATCCATTCACCTATTGCAGGACATCTTGGTTACTTCCACATTTGGGCAATTATGGAGCTGCTACAAATATTCATGTGCAGGTTTTTGTGTGTAGGTTAAGTTTTCAACTAATTTGCATAAATACCCAGGAGCAAGATTACTAAATCATATAATAAGAGTGTGTTTTAGTTTTGGAAGAAGCTTCCAAACTGTCTTCCAAAGTAGCGGTACCATTTTGGATTCCCACCACCAGCAGTTAATGAGCGTTCTTGTTGCTTCACATCTTTGCTAGCACTTGGTATTATGTTTTGCATTTTGATAATGCTGATAGGTGTGTACTGGTATTTCATTTTTGTTTTAATTTGCCATTCTCTTGTAACATATGATGTTGAGCATCTTTCCCTAAGTTTATTTGCCATTAATTCGTTTTCTCATTGTTGAATTTAGATTTGATTTTATAGGACTCTTTTGCCAAGGGTACGAGGCTTACACAAACAGCCCTTCTTGGCCCTGGCTTGTGTTGTTTGGCTCCAAAGGCCTTCACGGATCAAATTATAATTGCAGAGTTTGTGCATATATGATAGTTTAAGGACTCGATCCCGAAGCTAGCAACACAGAAAAGTCGTGTAAGAGGCATAATCTATTGGGAAGAGCCTTTGAAAAGGCTTCTGGCCATTAGATCCAAAGGAGAAAGCAGGCAGACCCCACCTTAGCCAAGTGACCAAAGATATCAAGGACGGATTGACATCGTGTCTCCCCTCCCCCCCCCAACCCCTTGAGCAGGGCACATTGCTTCTGTGGTACACTTGCCAAAAAAAGCATAACCTGAACCCAATCAGGAGGAAACATCAGACAAAGGGAAACTGATGGACATTCTACAAAATGGCCAGTCCTCTTTCAACGTGTGACAAAAAATGACAGAGGACTGTCCCAGATTAAAGGACTAAGGAGGCATGACATCTCAATGCATGTGCAATCCTATATTGGGTCCGAAAACAAAACCATTAGGGATAATTGAATAAATACGATAAGCGCTGCAGCTTCCTTAGTAGTTTTATCCCAGCACTGATTTCCGGGGTTTGATCTTGTACCGGGGTTATATAAGATTCTGATATTTAGAGAAGTGGGCCTAAGACTTACGAAATTGTTTTGTTGTATTCTTGCAACATTTTTTAAAGTCTGAAATTATCTCAGTTCCAATGAAACGTTAAAAAACATTAAAGAGAGAAGTTCCAGAAGGCAGCGCGCCAGGCCGGTCAGCAGGACCCGAGGGGCCGCACGCTCCCCGGGGTCCCCTCCTTGCCCCCCGATCCCCGGGGCATCCTCTGCGCACCCCGCCCGCACCCCGCACCCCAGCTCCCCACCCCGCCCCCCGCTCCCCCGGGGCATCTTCCCCACACCCCGCTCCCCGGGTCCCCTTCCCGCCCCCCGTTCCCCGCTCCCCCGGGGCATCTTCCCCGCTCCCCTGGGCCCCCTCCCCGCCCCCCGGGGAACCCTCTCCGCACCCTGCTCCACGGGGCCTCCTCCCTGCCCCCCGGGGAACCCTCTCCGCACCCCGCTCCCCGGGGCCCCCTCCCCGCCCCCCGGGGAACCCTCTCCGCAC
>CAUYPK010046249.1:0-16757 GCA_963574355.1 Loris lydekkerianus
TTAAATCTTGATGAAAGTGAAATTGTCCCAGTTATAACCTAAGAATATGGGGAAGGGACAGAGGGGGTTGGATGGGCGGGGGGAGGGTGATTGGTGGGATTACACCTATGGTGCATCTCACAAGGGTACATGTGAAACTTAGTAAATGTAGAATATAAATGTCTTAACACAATAACTAAGAAAATGCCAGGAAGGCTATGTTAACCAGTGTGATGAAAATATGTCAAATGATCTATAAAAGCAGTGTATGGTGCCCCATGATCGCATTAATGTACATAGCTATGATTTAATAATAAAAATAAATAAATAAAAATAAAATATCAAGCAGTGAGAAGCTGCTTCTTTCTAAACATAAAAAAAAAAAGAAAGTGAAATTGTAAGATACCTATATGAGTAAGTTTTTGTCAATTTCTAAAAAAAAACCGTAGTCATCAGAAAAATGATCACTTTTTAAGTTGTGAAAGGTAACAATTTGGAATTTGTAAAATATACATAGTGACCTCCATTCAGATAAACTTTTTTTTCTGATAAATATAAAGATATTTAATGCTAATCATTTAAATTACTTTGTGTTCTCATTTTAAGCATATATAGATTTGAGCCAAATGAACCTAGCTCAGATATAAGGAACTGGCATTTAATACAAAGAAAATGCCTAGACAGATCTGGTTTTAAATCCAGTGTTGATTTCTTACTGTGTTGTTTTGGATAAGTTATTTAATACCACTAAGCTTCATTTTTCTTATTTGAAAAATGAGTACAAGGACCTCTGTCTCATAGAATCTCTGAGAAAATAAAATGACACAAAGTATACCAAATATCAACCAGGGTGCCTATCATATAATAGGTAAACATCATGCAAAAGCAAGTAACATCCTTTAATACTAATGTAAAGGTAGTTAACTATGTGTGCACAGATAGGTTTAAAATGAAAACACATGGGACACAGATTTGTAACTCTTAAGTTACACAGCTAAATATCTTGGGTTTTTTCCAGAATAAGCTGCAATTATGCCTTCAATTAACATAATAAATAGTCACCTTATTGTGAGCAACCACTTTGAGGGCAAAGGTTGCCAAATAAAGGGAATTCATGACAAAACTAAGTTGATTACGTGATTCTTCTAAAAAGTCTTCCAGCCCTTCATACCAGAGTCTTTTAATGTCTGACCAAATCATTCCTTAAAAAAAGAAAAAAAAAAAAGGAAGAAAAAAACATATATTTTCTTAATTCAGTAATAAACTAATACTTTCAGACTCAAAGTATTAAATAAATAACACTTGGGCCAATTACACCCTTGTTGAAAAAAAAAAAAGATAAATTTGAAGGAAAATAACTTTAAGGTTTATCTTTACCAAAAGGAGATGTTAAATGATGTGAAACAAGCATAAAAAAGGAAACAAATTGATGCTAAACACACAAATACACACACACACACACACACACACACAGAGACACACACACACACACACACACACACACACGGACACACACATCCAAAGGTCAGTCCCTGACCATTTTTGCCCATCTACGCTCACGACTTTAGTGATCTCACCCAGACTAATGGCTTTAAATACCAGCTACATGGCAAACAACGCTCAAATTTGTATATTTTAGCTCAACCTATATTCATACATTAATTTATTCACAAACACGCTCAAATTTGTATGTTTTAGCTCAACTTATATTCATATAATAATTTATTCTCCTAAATTGAATTTATAAAGGCACTTGGCTACTCTACATCTCCAGTTGGATGTCTTAACATGTCCTAACTAAATTACTAGTCTCTGCCCCCTAATTCACTATATTTACACACATCTTCATCAACAGTTGGTGACAACTCATTCCTTTTTTTTTTTTTTTTTGAGACAGAGCCTCAAGCTGTTGCCCTGGGTAGAGTGCTGTAGCATCACAGCTCACAGCAACCTTCAACTCCTGGGCTCAAGTGATTCTCCCGCCTTCGCCTCCCAAGTAGCTGGAACTACAGGCACCCACCACAACACCCAGCTATTTTTTTGGTTGCAGCCGTCATTGTTGTTTGGGGTCTTTTCTATTTAAAAAGACGGCTAGATTTGAACCCGCCAGCTCAAGTATATGTGGCTGGTGCCTTAGCGGCTTGAGTCATAGGCACTGAGCTGACAACTCCATTCTTCTAGTTGCTCAATTCAAATGCCCTTGAATCATCCTTGACTCCTATGCTTCTTTTAAACACCACATTCAATGCAAAAGCAAATCCTGCTGTCTGTATTTAGGATCCAACTTTTCTCATAGCTACTTCAACTTCAAGCCACCATCTTTCTTGCCTGAGTTACTGGAATAACTACCTGGTCTCTTTACTTGTGATCTCCCTAAAATCTTTTCTCAATATAGCACTGAGTGTGATCCTTTGAAAATACAAGTTACTTCTTGCCTTTTAGTAGCTCCCAGAGGAGAAAGGATTTACAGCAGGTCCAAATTCTATCTTCATGGGAATAAAAATTCAGATTGCCTTCTACTAGTTTTCTTGAAAAAATACTGTTAAAAATATGGAAGATCAGCTATGTTCAACACTGTTATAAAAACCACCACTGATTGGAAAACCATCTAGACTGAGAGAACTATGATTGTACTTACAGACCATAAAAGTATAAATAACCAGGACTGGGTAAAAACATGTTGAGAAATACAGTCCTTAGTTTTGTTTTGTTTTTTACAATTATGAAATAACATTAGTAAGTAGCAGTTTCAGCCATATTAGAAATCTCTCTTGGATATCTCAAAGGCTTTTCAAACTCAACATACCCAAAACTATACTCAAGATTTACCTACCCACTCACAAATTGCCAAACATAGTATCCTTCCAAAATACATATCTTGCTCAATAATTTCTTTTTCCCTCATCTCTAATATATTATGTATTCCCATGTCCTGTTGGTCTTATCTTGTAAATGTCTCTTAATTCTATTCCCTTCTCTCTTTCCCTATCCCAAGGTAATAAGCTTTCAACTGGATTACTACAACAGCCTTTTACTGGTCTCCCTCCATCTACTTTAGCCACAGGTCTTTCCTCCCACTCATTCTCAAAACTATAGAAAGAATATTTCAAGAGGCAAAAATGATCATATCACTTTACTATTTAAAAACTTCAATGGTGGGTGGCACCTATGGCTCAGTGGGTATGGCGTCAGCCCCATATACTGAGGGTGGCCGGTTCCAACCTAGCCCCAGCCAAACTGCAACAACAACAACAAAAATAGCCAGGCGGGTGTTGTGGCGGCCGCCTGTAGTTCCATCTACTCGGGAGGCTGAGGCAAGAGAATTGCCTAAGCCCAGAGCTGGAGGTTGCTGTGAGTTGTGATGACACGGCACTTTACCGAGGGCAACAAAGTCAGACTCTGTCTCTGAAAAAACAAGCAACAGCAAAAAAAATTTCAATGGTTCTCTATTATTCTTAGTCCAAAGTTAAAATTACTTAAGCTGGTCTATAAGGCCATGCACAGTCTAGTACAACATGTTTCCACAGCTTCATCTTGAATCAAGCTCTCCTTGCTTTAGTAACATTATCCTTTACTCAGTCCCTTCTTTGTACTTCTCTCTTGCCACTGGGGTTCTGAATGTGCTTTTCTCTAAAAGTAGAATAGTTTTCTTTCCCAATTCTCAGTTGATGCCTATTTATCCTTCAGATTTTAGTTTATATATTGCTTCCTCAAAACAGCTTTCCCAATGTCCCTGACCAGGTCAAAGGCTGTTATAATACACTTGCTCTCCTAGAAGCATGACCTTTACTCAGTAATTTAATTCATTTGTGATTTTTTATTTATCTGCGTGATTCTCAAGTTAATAGCTTTATTTTGTTCATTTTGCATTAGACCAGAAGCTCCATTAAGTACAGGGACCATACCTGCTTCTGCCTGTACTTGGACAAACTAGGCATATGACATTTTTAAAAATACATTTTTATAATAGCTATCCTATGATGTTTAATAGCAAAACATTAAGAAAAATAATACCATTAACATTCTGTGCCTTCATCAACAAATAATTCCTTTTTACTTATCTTATTTTTCATAACTTTGCCCTACTTTTTTCTAAAAGGCTAATGAAAGGAAATAGAAAACAAACATACAAAAACTGGTAATTTTGAATAATTAAGTCACTGCTCATTGCTTAAAATAAGAAATTGAACCAAGGAGTTATTTCGGACAAGTAAGCAAACTATTCCTACGTGCTCACTTAGAGCAGGTTTGGATATTTATATCGAAAGAAACCAAAATCCTTGCCAAGGTTTATTCTGATTTCATTGTTTCAAAGCAGAAGCTGTGCTAAGGAAAGTACACTGCCAGGAATTTTACTGGCTTAATTCACATGTATTTTCCTAGTGAGGTAGAATATAGTTACAAAATAAATGATCTTGTGTGTGGTGGGAGAGGGTGCACGTATGTATACAGATAATGTTATTGAAAATACGGCCTTCATTCTCAAAAGGGAATAGCCATAGTTTTACAATTATGATGAAAATCAATGACAGTAGCAATATATATGCTATCCAAAGAGTGGTATGACCATTTGAGCTTAGTGAGGTTTTAGTCACTACCAAGATATATAAACTTTAATTTGATTCTTATACAGACATAGGTAAATTGAATATTAGTTACAAAACACAGAAAATGTTCTTTCTTATTACTACTTAAAAAATAGGTTATAGATAATATAAAATTTCATTTCCTTATGACTAAGGTATATATAACAATCTGTTAGAAACAGTTTAAATGAATAAAGGGAAAGTGCATCATAGAGATTCTTTTCAAATCAATTTTAACCTAATCAATTAATGATACAGATTTCACATTGGAAAGATCCACACAATGCAATACAGAACTATATAGGGTAAAGTATAAATTATTTTCTAAATCAAAATGTTAAATTTTAGATGATAGCAAAGTACAGGAAATAGGAAAATATTAACAAAAAGGAGTTATTTAATTCTCTTCAACCTAGAAGTTTAGATTGTAAAATAATTCTTCTCAAATTATTTAATAATTAAAACAACCAATAACATATTCATGAAAAGATAACTACAATTAGTACTTTATATACCACAGAAAAGACTAAATTTTAATATCCTTTTACTCTGTAGCAAACAGTAGATGGACAGAGAAAGTCCAAGGTTAAATACAAAGTTGAAGATACAGAGAGAAAGAAAGAAAATGTTTTTAAAAGACCATAAATAGATAATCACACTTTGCTCCCCAGACACACAGACAAAAAAAGCAAGGTGAGTAAAAATAGAAGGCCGTTTAAGATATTTATTGTATAGCATAATACTTATATGATTCTCAGAAAATAAAATGTTAGTCATTATGAAAGAGATTTGGCTATCACTATAAAGAATGAATTTATGGAATTCTTTTGGGACCTTTCAAAACTAAATTTAAATTATGTTTCTATAATAGAGATAAAGTAAGATTTAACTAAAAAAGTTCTTAAGTTCTTAAAAGGAAAACTAATCTTACAATGAAATAGAATAGTTAACTTTTAAAACACAAGGAATATAAAATTTGTTGTTTCGAAATGGCTAAGACCCTTACATCAAAAAAGCACTCATTGGTAAATGTTGTTTTTCTGTTTTAAGGATCATGATCAGCTTCAGAGCCTGAAAACAAATAATTTTTTACTTCCATGTATTTAAGTACTATGTAATATTAAATAAGAGATATGCTTCCTTATCACCAAGTTCAGGAACACTTAATCTTTATGAAAGTATTAGTTAAATTATCAGGGATCATGGAAATGTTCAAATTCTTGCAGTATAAATAGCCTAAAATTGCAAATTTAGGCTCAGTGCCCATAGTTTAGTGGTTAGGGCACCGGCCACATACACTGGGGCTGGAGGGTTCGAACCTGGTTTGGGCCTGCTAAACAACTACAACAACAACAAAAATAGCTGGATGTTGTGGTGGGCCCCTGTAATCCCAGCTATGAGGGAGGCTGGGGCAAGAGAATCGCTTAAGCACAAGAGCTGTGAGCTGTGATGCCACAGCACTTTACTGAGAGTGACATAGTGAGACTGTCTCAAAAAAAAAAAAAAAAATTGCAAATTTAACTCAATGTTCATAAAGCCTTCAAGCAAGGGAGAATTAATTGTCTAAATAAAGGCAAAACCTTTCACACTAACTTGGTACTTACCAATAATCCATAGGATAAGAAGGTAGTCTATTCTTTCAAGGGCTGGCCCCATTGTGTTTTTCTTGTCCTCATTGTAGACAAGAGAATATAGATTTAGTAACAGTAGGAATGTAAAATATGATGCTCCATGAATAATAAATTTCATAAAAGGTGTGTGAATGATTCTGCCAAATTGAGATTTGGGAGCTATCAAATAACAAAGTGACAAAACTGGCCAAAAGATGCCTACTGTCAAAACAGTCATTATCTTCTTACAGGTGGGCTTACGTCGGTAACCTGACATCTGTCCAAACCAAACAGTGTTCAGGAACTGCTGGCAGTTAGACTGGGAGACAAACTGAAAAGAATATACACACAGAAAAAAAGTAAAATAAAACCTTTTAAATATCGATTAACTGATATTCAAAGTTTTCATAATAGTTTAAAGATCAATTCTATACATTGAACACAGTTTCTTTTTTCCTTTTTTTCTTACAATAAAAGAGTACAGAGGTTAAGAGCGTAGACTCTTGAGCCCGATTATCTAGATTCAAATCCAGGCTCTGCAGTTTACTAAATGAGCTTAAGCAAATTTTTAAATTTCTCTAAGCCTCAAATTACCCATCTCTAAAATGGAGATAATAGTATCTACTCAATTTGTGAGGATTAAATGTAAAGCTCTTAGAATGGTACCTGGTTCACAGCACATACTATGTAAGTATTAACTATTATTATTAACCTATTTAGCCATTTTGTCACATTTAATTTATAAAGACTTTTATAATAATACTTATAAAGACCATAAATATTACTCATCCCTAGAAAAAGACATCATTAACTAATGTTTGAATGTCTTCAGGCTAAAGAAACTGCTGATTTTAGATACAAGAAGCCAACATGCCAAGGCAACAAACATGTTCTAGGAAAATAGTGGGAATTTCATAAAAGGTTTTAAAGATACTCTTAAGCCTCCTTACAACTGAATTTCATGTAAGAAGAAAAGGGAAAATATTTTCAAATAAGAGGAAAATTCTAGTTCAAGGGCAGAATTAATTTACCAAAGTTTACAAAGCTTCTTAGTTTACAAATTTCATAGGCAATATTTTTCCAATATAATGCTCATGTTGTGAAGTATAATTTAAGGGTCCTGGCTTGGCATGGTGGCTCAGCCTGTAATCCTAGCACCTTAGGAGACTAACTGGGAGGATCACTGAGGTCAGGAGTTAGAGACAAGCCTAGGCAACACAGTAAGTTCCTATCTCTACAAAAAAATTAAAAAATTAACTGGGCATGATGGCATCTGCCTGTAATCCCAGCTATTCAGGAGGCTGAGATGGGAGGATCATTTGAGCCCAGAATTTTAAAGTTGTAGTAAGCTATAATCATGCAACTGCACTCCAGCCTGGGTGATAGCATGAGACCCTATTATCTCAAAAAAAGAAAAAAAGGGGGGGGGGGTCTTGATAACTCTTCATGCAATAATGTGATCAGGTTTGAAATTACCAAAGTAAACACAAGTAAATAAACATAATGCTATTCAGGTAATCTAAAATAATAACTGGTTGGTCTTCTGTTTTAAAAAAGATTATCCTAGACAGAATATATTAATAATTTGTAGAATACTATACTGTAATGAAAAAAATAATTGGATGGAGTTTTGTTATTTATTATGCTTTTCAAGAAAATTTCTACACCATGGCCCTCCATATCCACGGGTTCTGCATATGTAGATTCAACCAACCATGGATCAAAAATATTTGGAAAAAGAATTCCACAAAGTTCCATAAAGCAAGATTTGACTATGCCTCACACAAGAACTATGTTGAATCCATATGAATGAAATAATGTGTAGGCATTATATTACAGGTAATCTAAAGATGACTTAAAATATATGGGAAGATATGTGACCTCCACAAATTTTGGAATTCATGGGAGACCTAGAACAAATACCCATGGATATAAAGGGATGACTTATTTTCGGCAATTAAGTCTTACTTCATTATTCTTCTGTTCATATTCTAGTGTTTTTGGGAACCTTAATTTGTCCCTCAAGGTAAAATGCCAGGGAAAGAAAAGAATTTTCCTCCCATCAACTATCTAGTTTAGTAGCAACCTGAATTTAGTAGTTTTGCCCTACCCCCAAAGCAATCTCAGGACTTATTGTTTTTGCCATCCCTTTATATAATGGTGATTTAATTAACAGTAATGTTAAATATTTGGGAAAAAAGTTTTCAATTAGACATTTTTCTAAGTCTAGAGTAGTTTTGAAACATGGCACAAATTCTTTCTGTCATGAAGAGGCAGAAGAGGAGGAATTGAATACCCTTCAATTGAACTGGCTTGTGATTGCTTTAACCAGTAGATTCTAGCAAGAGTAATGCCATGTGACTTCTGAAGATTAAGTCTTAAAAGGTCATGCCTCATCTTCTTGTTCACTATTAACACTTACTCCTGGAACCATGTATTGCGCTGTAAAACCTATTACCCTGAAGCCATGATGCTGTGAGGTAGGCAGGCTACATACTGAGGCTACACACAGGCACTCCAATAAGTCCTCAGAGGCTACTCAGACTACCTCTTTGAAGTATACCCACTGCACTGTGATGGCCATGTCTATCTATGGTTCTAGCTGTGAGTTCTTAGAAGCCTCACTTTCAGTGGATGCATTCTACCCTATCTACCCAGAGCTCCCTCTTCCTGTCATGTGAATGGAGAAGCCTCCAGATGATCATTTAAGTTATGGCAGCTGGGTAGCACCTGTGGCTCAGGGGGTAGGGCACCAGCCCCACATACCGAGGGTGGCAGATTTGAACCCAGCTCCGGCCAAACTGCAATAAAAAATAGCCGGGCGTTGTGGCAGGTGCCTGTACTCCCAGCTACTTGGGAGGCTGAGGCAAGAGAATGGCCTAAGCCCAGGAGTTGTTGGAGGTTGCTGTGAGCTGTGACGCCATAGCACTCTATCAAGGGTGATAAAGTGAGACTCTGTCTCTAAAGTAAAAAAAAAAAAAAAGAAGTTATGGCCAGCTGAGTCCCAAAGGGAAACATAAACATACCATGATTTTTTGCCTTTTTCTAATTCTGACCTACAGAATCCAAGAGCATAATAGAATGATTATGAAATTATAAAAAAAAATTATAAAATGCCATTTTATGCCACAAAGTTTCAGGGTACTTGGCTATTCAGGAATTGATAACCTGGGCAAAGCTTATCAATGATTTGAGAAAACATTATCTTCCCCTTTTATCTTATTAAAAAATCTAGTTTAGGCTTGGCACCTGTAGCTCAGTGACTAAGGTGCCAGCCACGTACACCAGAGCTAGCAGGTTCAAACCTAGCCAGGGCCTGCCAAACAACAATGATAACTACAACCCCCCCCAAAAAAAAAAAAAATAGCTGGGTGTGTGGTGGGCACCTGTAGTCCCAGCTACTTGGGAGGCTGAGAAGAAAAAAAATATATATATAGTTTAGGGTTGGTGCCTGTAGCTCAGCAACTAGGGCACCAGCCACGTACCCTGGAGCTGCCAGGTTTGAATCCAGCCTGGGTCCACCAAACAACAATGACAACTATAACCAAAAAATAGCCAGGCATTGTGGTGGGCACTGTAGTCCCAGCTACTTGGGAGGCTGAGACAAGTGAATTGCTTAAGCCCAAGAGTTTGAGGTTGCTGTGAGCTGTGATGCCACACTCTATCAAGGGCAACAAAGTGAGACTCTGTCTAAAAAAAAAAAAAAAAAAAAAGTTTAAAAATGACCTTACATTTTCACTTATTTCCTTAAAATTACAGAATGTTTTCCTTTCAACTAATAAAATATTACTATTATTTCCCATTGACTTTTCTATTATCCTCTTTAGAATAAAACATTTTGTTATCCCCCGTGAGTCCTTCATGGATACAGATATCATTAAAAAATTGCCTTGTAGATTTTTTTCTTTCTTTCTCTTTTTTTATTTTTTTGCAGTTTTTGGCCAGGGCTGGGTTTGAACCCACCACCTCCGGCATATGGGGCCGGCGCCCTACTCCTTTGAGCCACAGGCGCCACCCTGCCTTGTAGATTTTTGTTATCTAACCAGGATAATCTTGGTTCTTTATACCTTTCTTTGAGGTTCTTTATTCAGTCACTTAAGTTGATTTTGTTTATCTTTTTATCCTTTATTCTATCATTTTCTAGTACTTCATGTCCATTTTAGGTTGGGGAACATAGAAATAAATGAGTATATATTTTTGAGTAGATTAAGATCTATTCAAAATATATAATCAGAAGAAAATTACATTAGGGTTCCTCTATTGTCTGTTTACATTTATACACATTAGCATTTTATTTCCTTTTTAAACTACATAGGTATGTTGTTTAATTTATAATCTTTCTACACTAATCTGAATTCTCATACTTAATTTTTTCCTATCACTGTCCACCTTGAACAAGAACCCTGGAGTAGCAGAAAAAGTACAGGGTTTGAAGCCAAAGACCTGGATAAGCAATATACTATGTAGGTAATCTTTAAGTAAACATGTAAAATCCCTGTATCTATTTCCTAAGTCACAAAGTTTCCTTTTTTGAGGCTTAAATTTTCAACCACAAGAACAAAAATATTTCACTCTTAGCACCAAAGGTCCTATATCTTGCCTTCTATCATCATCTATTTCAGATCCCATTTTTCTAATAACATCAGTTTGATAAACAAGTTTTATTCCAACATCTATGTTGATGATGAAAATAACAGTGCCTGGCATGGTGGTGGCTCATGCCTGTAATCACAGCACTTTGAGAAACTGAGGCCAGAGGATCACTTGAGCCCAGGAGTATGAGGCTAGTCTAGACAATAGTGAGACCTCATCTCTATAAAATACAAAAAGAGAGAAAAAGAAAAAAAAAGGGCATGGTTGTGTATACCTATCGTATCAGCTACTCCACAGGCTGAGGCAGGAGGATCTCTTGAACCTAGGAGTTTGAGGTGGCAATAAGCTATGATTGCACCATTGTACTCTAGCCCAGGAAACAGAGCAAGACTCTGCCTCCAAAAATAAAAAGGAAAGAAAGAAAATTATGAGTCTCTGAAGTAATATCTTACAAGTACTATTTACCAACACCCCCTACTATCAACTAGATATTATCTACATATAAATAGTATTGCTTAGTGAATTATGTCAAAAAGCAAAATTTTAAAAGCATACCTTCCTTATTCAAGTTCCTGAATCATGTGTATATGTGTGTATGAGTAGAAATGAGTATTTCTCTTAATAGGAAGGGATGATGCCAGAAGAGTCAGATTCAACTTAGTTATCATAGCATGTGCCTCTCCACCTTTGGGTTTCACAATGAATTACAAATAAGAAGAATCAGGAAATATGATACTTTATTTTTAGAAATCGCTATTACCATAAAAAAGCTATTCATAACATAAAACAAACCTATGACAGAAAAAAACACAAGATGGAAACTTTATTATAAAGGCATCTACTACACAGGATCTTACCTGTGCAGATACTTGTTAGCAAAAACAATAAATCAACATCCATATTATTTAATTAATATTATTAAAAATAATATTCATGTGAAAACCCTAAATTAGTTTCATAGTAGGGGTTCATGAAGCTGCATCATTATCACAGTATGCTTGCCTGTTTATTCTTGAACCAGTACCACAATGCTTTGATCATTCAAATTATAATATATTTTAATAAGTATTAGAGCTGATTTTCTTCTATGTTTTCCTTATCCTTTTGTTCTTTACAATAATGTATTTTAAAAAACACTAGAATTATTTTTTCATAGTTAAAAATATCCAGATGAAATGATGAAATTTTAAGTTAATTTATTCTTTGATTCATTTTTAATCAATTGAACAATTAATACATTCCTTAACATTTAAATGAGCACAAATTATAGTTCTCACATGTCCAGCCATCAGGGATAGACTATTCCTTGGTTATTTTATACTGTGATTAGTAGCTAAGCTAGAATCCTGTTTCCTACAACTCTCTTTCTTCTAAGCTTTGAGCTTAAAGGTGGTCACATGAGAAACAAGCGTAAGTCACAGGAACAAATGTGACATATTAGCCATGATGTTCCATTGTTTAGCATGGTTTACAGGATATGACAGATAAACTCAGTCATACCAGATAATTCTAATTTCTCCTCACTTTCCCAAGCTCCATGTGAAGCTTTCTACCACTACTGGACCTCTGGGTCAATAGTTACCACCACCAGATACTTACTGTGAATATGCAGAGGTAATATCCATGAAAAATCAACTTCCATACATTGCTATGCCCGTTTTCTTTATGATTCCTTCCAAGAGACTAAATGTATGTCACTTTCTGTAAACACTGACTCATTCATGCATGCAAGTACTGGTTATTAATTTGTTTTCAGATCTTTTCTCTTTTAGCTCCTTCTACAATTGTGTATATTGCTGTAATAAATTCTTTCCTCCTTAGTGTTCATAGTAGTTCTGCTTTTTTTCACTGAATCTTCTCCAATATAACAATAAATTGCAAAGGTGGAACTTGGAAAACACAGTCTTAAGAATAGGAATTGGTTCCTTATCTGATTCGTTTGCGGGCATTAAGGCCCCTGATGCTTATGGTAAAGAAATCACTGGGTGTCTACAGCACGTAACTTTACTCTCCAAACTTCTTTTTGATAGATTTTCCAATTTCTTCAATCTACCTGGCTATAATTTGGAGAGACGTGACTTATAATTTTCTCCCTTTTTATCAGGTCAAATTATATCTACCATTCCTTCCATATATTGCTTAATAAACTCATCATTAACAAATGGTTTTGATTTTTTTTATATTAAATATGGTACCACATAACTAGCCTTTACAATCAAATCCTTCTGAGTTGTAACTTCAAAAACAATTTTGTTGAGAAGACGGACTTTATTTCAGTCTTGCTATTTTGTCCTTTGTTCCTTTACAGCGAACACTGTAAAGCTCGCTGGGTGATGTGTGAGGTATGACCGAGGTGTGGAAGTACCCTTAATAATCAAGTAAGAATGCCTACCTGACTTCTAAATAGTATTAAATGCCTACAATTGCAATGATAGTTTGAAATATTATTGATATTCACTTTCTCACCCAATCACCATGAGCGCATCTTCTTTCTAATAGTATCAATTCGACTGTCTGTACTTGGAAGAACACACTTGAAGCCACACACTGCTGTAAAATTGAAGCCATACATATGTACAAACAGGGAGAATGTGCATGTGTTATATAAAATTGTGACATGACCTCATCTACAAAGTTAATGCTTGAGAACCACATAATTGAATTCCACCAAAAAAAAAAAAAAAAAAAAAAAAATCACAAACAAATCTCATAATGTTCAAAAAAGGTTATAGTTTGTTTTGGGCTGCAGTTGTAACCATACTAGGCTGCGTGCAAATTGGGTGCTGTGGGTTGGACACCCCTGCTCTAATTATTTTTATTCAAAGTTGGTGAGTTTAAGAACTTTGACTCTAAAATGTGGTTTTAATAATTTCTAGAGCTCATTTATCGCTGTCAAATGATCACAAAGAAAAGAAATGCACTTGCATGTGTATACGTATGTTGGTATGCATGTTTTTGTCTGGTTGAGATTTTTAATTCTCCAGCAGCGTCAATGTCATTAGCAGAGATGGGGAAAGCACAAAGAAATCATGTCCTGGATAATAATCTAAGGTCTAAGGAAAAGGAGGAGAAATAGGCCAAAGCAAAGTGTTATCATATACCATGTGAACATAAAGTTCATGTGCAACTTGAAATAGATTAACATAGTAAATTGCACATGGATTTTATGTATACCCTCTGTACATATAAATACACACACATGTATACATACACAAATATATATAGCACATATATAAACACGTACATAAATACATATGTATATAAGCAAATACATGAATATAGTAAAAGTTGGCCTTGCAAAAATAAATGAAATGCATTATGTATAAATATTTTGACTAATGAAATTAACCTATCTCTAAGAAGCTAAATTCCAATTATAAAAGTTTTATTAGAATAAAGAATTCCAATTTTTCTGGCAATAAGAATATTGATAATCTTTGGGTAAATATAGAAAATAAAGAAAGCTGGATAATTTAGAACTCATTTACCCTCATTCTACTATAAATACTCTAAAATCTTAGTATCTTCTCTTCCCAAGATAATTCTTGGAATAGAAGAAAATTGTGTTCATGCTTCAATTTCTATTTTTTTAGTAAATTTACAACACTTTATTAAATTCCATTATATACAAATGGAAATCGATCTTCTGTATATTGAGTACATTGGCAGAAGAACTGTGGCATGCAAAGTAGAAATAGTTCAATATATTAAATATAGAAGAAGGCCAATATAGCCACATAGTGTGACAAAGTTTTTGCAACAAAGTATTTCTCTGACTAAACTTTTGGAAAATTGTGTAGGAACTTAATGTGTATTAAGTGCTATTCCTTTTCTACCCCTTGCCTGTGCAATAGCATTTTCCTCACACGGTCATAGATTTGTTTGGTTCTGACCCCATAGATAACAGGATTGAGCATTGGCGGCACTACAACATAAAGATTGGCCAGGAGTATGTGGATATAGCGGGGCACATTTCGGCCAAAGCGATGTGTCATGAAGGAAAAGAGGGCTGGGGTGTAGAAGGCAAGGATTACACAAACGTGAGAACCACATGTACTGAGGGACTTGAGTCGGGCTTCACGGGAAGGAAGACGGAAAACTGCATGGAGTATTTGCACATAAGAAAGGGCAATAGCTACAATATCAAACAGTAGATTACAAATGGCACCTAAGCCATAGATGATATTGATCTTGATGCTGGCACAAGACAGACGAGCAAGACCCATGTGCTCACAGTAGGTGTGGGGAATGACATGAGTCCCACAGAAGGGCAGTCGCAAAATGAGAAATACAAACGGGAGGACAAAAATAAATGCCCTCACTAACACTCCAAGACCAATCACAGAAACTACCTTATTGGTGAGGATGGTACCATATCGAAGTGGGTTGCAAATGGCCACATAGCGGTCATAAGCCATTGCCAAGAGGACTGATGATTCCATAAGTGTGAACTTGTGAATGAAAAACATCTGGATGAGGCAGCCTCCAAAGGTGATTTCTCTGAGGTTGATCCAGAAAATCCCAAGCATCTTAGGAATAGTAGCTGTTGAAAGGCCCAGGTCAATGGCAGCCAACATAGTCAGGAAGTAGAACATGGGCTGGTGCAGGGTGCTGTCTGTCTTGATCACCAACAGAATAGTGAAGTTCCCTATGAGTGCTGTCATGTACACAGCACAAAAGGGAAGGCCGATCCAGATGTGCAGTGATTCTAGTCCTGGGATCCCCAACAATAAGAAGGAGGAGGGGTGCAACTGGGTTTCATTAGGAAAGAACATTTTGATTGTTAATAAGTCTGCAGTCTTCAGATCTTGCTCATTTAACTTGCATGTTATCAACAGTTTTGTACATGTTTGGAGGCCTAAAGATAATATAAGCAACATTATACATTTGTGTATTTGATTTTCTGCGTAATATCTATCAATTTGAAATGTACTGTGGACTGAGAACTCTAGATAAGTGACATTTCAAGAAAAAACTCCCTGTAAAAAGTTATACATTAAATTGAAATAAAATGTTCTATGTGATACTTTCAACTTTGCTAGCATCTTATCCTTCTGATAGCTTGTCAATTATGCTAAGATTTGCCTTGATACTGCCTACATTAGCTGTCTTCTCTCATCATCATCAACAGGACTTTCTTGAATTTTGAACAGTTACAGGGAATGAACACAGGATAGGTAATATGTAGTCAATAAACACAGAGATTCATTACAATTTATACAAAAATATTAAAATAATTTTAAAAATAAAGTTGTATCATTTAAAAATATGAACATATTTATAAAATAAAATAGGAAATAGTGAAAACAGCAGCATCAACTACCAAATATTGATGTGTTGCCTATTCTTTGCAAGATTGGGTTTTAAAACTCTATGCAATGAATTATCTATAACATTTAAATAAGGAAAACAAAAAGCCCCTTTGGTCATGGACTGTGGCTCACACCTATAATCCCAGCACTTTGGGAGAGAGAGGCAGGAGTATCACTTGAGAATAGGAGTTCCAGTCCAGCCTATGCAACATAGTGAGAGTCTTGTCTTTACCAAAAAATAAAAATAAAATTTAGCCATATGTGGTGGCTCAGATCTCCTAAGCAGGTGAGGCAGAAGGGTGGCTTAAACTCAGAATTTTGAGGTTTCAGTGAACTATTATCAGGCTACTACTCTCCAGCCTGGGCAACAGAACATGATTCTGAGGGGGGAGGTTTGGGTGGAGGGAGGGTGATGGGTTGGGCCACATCTATGGTGCATATTTTTATCTATAATAATAATAAAATAATAATAATAATAATAATGCAAAAAAAGTAAAAAAAAAAAAAAAAAATTTGGGTTTCGGCAAGAGACTTTAAATATTTGCCTCAACAAGAAGGGGATTAGTCCTATTAACTGCCAAAAAGGGAGGCATCTGTTTATTTTTACAGGAGAAGTGCTACTTTTATGCCAACAGATCTGAGATCGTGCAAAACAAGATCAAAACACTCCAAGAAGA
>CAUYPK010046254.1:0-39347 GCA_963574355.1 Loris lydekkerianus
GGAGGTCTAGGTTGAGTTCTTTAAGGTTTCTCCATACTTCCTTCCAAAAAGGTTGTATTAGTTTGCAGTCCCACCAGCAGTGTTAAACTGTTTCTATAAAAATTCTTTTATCTTTGCTTTACCAAAATTGAGTCATATTATATATATATATATACATACACATATAATATATATATACACACACACACACATATACAGTTGACCTTTGAATAATATGGGGATTAGGGGCACTGATTTCTGCACAGTTGAAGCTCCGCCTATAACTTTTGAGTCCACAAAAACTTAACTATTATTAATAGTCCACAGTTGACTAGCAGCCCTACTAATAAATGATTCGTATGTTAACATGTGTTACACATGTACTTAATTCTAATAACAAAGTAATCTGGAGGAAAGAAAATTATAAGAAAGAGGAAATATATTTATGACTCATTGAGTTGAATTGGGTCATCATAAATGTTTTCATAAACAAGGAGGAGGAGGAAGAAAAGGCTGGTCTTGCCGCTTCAGGGTTTCAGAGGCTGAACAGGTGGAAGGGATGAAAGGAGAGGCAGGCACATTCCTCGTAACTTTCACTGGAACAAAAACTCTGCTCATAAGTGGACCCATACAGTTCAAACCCGTGTTGTTCAGAGTCAACTGTACACATTTTTTCTCACTCTAACTGTTAAAAATCCCTTCTAGACAACTGTTAGGTAGGTTACTATGAAAGTTTAGAGACAGACTGTGTAATGGTCCATTATTTCACTTCTAAGAAACACTGTCAACAGCGTTGTTTCTGATTCCCCGCTGCAAATTTCAACTTGCTTGGCTTACCAGTGCTGAGACGAGGGCTCTGTTTGTTTCCGTCCACATGGATTTTATGTTTCTTGATTTTTTTATATCTCAAAACTTTCCTAATGACCCACATAGAACTCTACTTCATCATTTAAATGGATGTATTCTGGTTCACAGGGGCAAATGTATCATAATTAATTCACCTTTTCCCTCAACTGATGGGCATTCATTTGTTCCCAGTTCTTTTGCTATTCTAACACTGCCTCAGGAAATACTGTTGAAATGACCTTACGTTCTGGTCCTTTCACCTCTGGGAGAAGATATCTGGGAATAAGGCTTACTGGACTAGGTGATGTAAGTGTT
This sequence comes from Loris lydekkerianus, assembly GCA_963574355.1. Lineage (NCBI taxonomy): Eukaryota > Metazoa > Chordata > Mammalia > Primates > Lorisidae > Loris > Loris lydekkerianus. The sequence goes on from CAUYPK010046254.1 coordinate 1,141, forward strand.
ATTTTTTAAATAGATAACACAAAAGATAACACTGGTCTTGTTAAAAAGATTAATACTGTGTCCATTTCCTGCAGAAAGGTATGTGAGTGCTCATAGCCCACATCCTTCACAACAGGTCATTTTTGGATGGGTGCATAAAAATGTGAATATTTAGTGAAAATTTACATATAGTAAAATACACAGACCATAAGTATACAATTTGATAAGTTTTCTTTCTTTTTTATTTTTTAACTTTTATTTATTTACTTTTTACTGTTGTTGTTGTTGCAGTTTGGCCAGGGCTGGTTTCGAACCCACTACCCTCAGTATATGGGGGCGGCACCCTACTCACTAAGCCACAGGTGCTGCCCAATTTGATGAGTTTTGATAAATATTTATGCCATGTCTCCAATACTACAGATGATCAAGATATAGAAAATTTTCATCACCCCAGAAAATCTCTCTTCAAGCCAAATCCCAGCCTCCATAGACAACCACTGTTTTGATTTCTATCACTATAAATTAGTTTTGTGTAATTAAACTTCCTATAAATAAAATCATATAATGTACTTCTTGTGTCTGGCTTCTTATGCACAGCATAATTTTTTTTTTTTTCAATTTAGGTAAAACTGACATCTTGACAATATCTGGTATTCTGATCCAGTTATTACATTTAGATTTTTTTAATTGCTTTCAGAAATGCAGTTTTCAGTGTAGAGGTTTGGCATTCTTTTGCTAACTTTATCTCAAGTATTTTGTGCTTTTTTTGTACTCCTGTGAATTAAATTGTTTCTTTATTTATATTCTCCAATCCAATTGTTTGCTGCAAGAGTATGGAAATAAAGTTAATTTTTCTATTTTCACCTTGTATCCTACAAGCTTGCAAAATTCACTTACATTCCATAGGTCTTTGTGCACGAAATCAATGTGATATGTAAACAGTCATGTTCCTTCCAAATAAAAGGTAGTTTTACTCCCTTTGCAGTCACATGCATTTTATTTCTTTTTCTTGTTTACTGTATCAGCTAGTACCTCCAGTACAGTGTAAAGTATAAGTGGCAAAACAAATACCCTTGCCTTATTTTAAGGATTACAGTGAAAGCGTTCAATATTTCATCAATAAACTTAATGTTACCTGTAAGTTGTTCATAGATGTTCGATATGAAAGTACAGAAGTTCCTTTCTATCCTGTTCCTTTAAGGAGAGTTTTAAATTGCAAATGTTTTTTTCCTGGGTTCTATTGAGGATGATTATCAGAGTCTTCTCCTTTGTTCTTTAATGCATGGGTTATATTGATGGATTTAAATGACCTTTAACCAAGCTTGCATTCCTAGGATAAACTCCACCTGGAAATAATATATCACCCATTTTAAATATCGCTGGACTTGCTGCACTAATATTTTGTTCAGAATTTTTGCATCTGTATTCATGAGGCACACTGGTCTGCAATTTTTTTATTTCTTTTTTTATTATCTACATTTTTGTTTCTTCGGCAGGATTTGATATCAGTATGATTCTGGCCTCACAAAGGAAATTGTGGGTAGTTCTGTTCTTCTGCATTTTTTAAGAAGTTGTGTTAGATTTGTATTATTTCTTCCTTAAATTTTTGATAAAATGTATCATTGAGACTATCTTGGCTTATGAAAGCAGCAACTTCTAGATGATGTGATATGAGGGGGAAAAAATATAGCTATGTGGATGCCAAGTTCATGAGCTCAGTTTCATGCTCCCTTCTCTGAAGTGAGTCCCCTGGTCAGAGGTTGCGTTGTGTGAGATTCCATGCCTAGATAACAGTAATTCTGTAAGCCGCCTGTGTAATGGTACTGGCCGAGGCTATGAATTTCCAGAATTGGTATATTTCTCTGTGAAAATGAAATTCTGGCCTTTCTAGTATGGAAGGGGGCCGATGTATTTGACTTGCCACCAAGTTACAGGTTGTTCTGCCTGAGAAACGGTGCCGTATTGCGCTGGTGCATGCTACTGAAATTTTGTTGTCTTTTTTTTGAAATTTTGAACACTCAAAAGCAGCAATAGCTATATTGATCCTTGTAAGTGGAAGTCTGTGCCGTTGACCAAAATGCAGCCCCCTCTCTGCCACCACGGCACTTCTTGTGCCAGTGGCAAGGTGGCCAGTGACAAAAACTAGCTAGCATCAGCAGGCCAAGTAATTTTGAATCATTCATTGTTCGGTGCCATTTTACTGGGAGATGTTTTCTAGTGGGTATTAATGCACCATGCAAAAATCTTTAGACTTCGTGCCCACTTCTGTCATTCCTCTGCCTCCATATATCTACCCGAGACTCTTTCATCCTCAGTTTTCTTTTCCTTCCAGTCCTCTTAACAGACAGCTCACCCATTTGCCACTGCCCAGGATTCTTTATGTGTTCTCATTCCAGGCCACTTGTCCTTCTACACAAAGTGGATGACTCAGTGTATTAAAGACAGTTTTGCCTGTTAGGAAGACTTTTTTTCTCTCCCAACTTTCAAGGCCAATCCTGAATGTAACTGTAGTGTAACCACTGTTTGTATTTAGCCTGCATATGCATACCAAGACCAACCATTGACCAACCAAGCTCAAGGTTTTTCCTTTTCCTTCAGCTGATTGTATAAGACCCCTTATGTGGCAATAGGTGTGAGGTGGTGAAGAAGCACTCATACAACCATGGACAGTGGCATATAGTTATATTCATGCCCTCTGGCCATAATTGAGCTTGATGTCTGACAAAATACTATGACGGACTGTAGCTAGACTTGTTCAGTTTTATGATTTGGTGAATCTCACTACTGGCATTTCTAGCATATTAGGTATTTTGGCTCAAGTGACAGAGACGCTCACCCCATAACCTTAATTTATTGCATAGCTCTTTACTGCTCTGGTTCCTACTCAAAGCTAGTGGTGTGCCTAGGTGTATATATGCTGACCCCAAAGATACCAAGAGCTGAGCTTCCTTCTTAGTGGTAAGAAACGCAAGATGTGTCTTTTGATTTAGAGGGTACAGACCAGCACTCCCCAGACCACCAGATACATAAAAACTTGATTAAAGTGATAGGTCTCTGAATCATCGTAGTGTTTATCTTGTAGGTGTCTTATGAAGTCTCCTGGAGAACTATCCAATCAGCATGTCATTGGTGGAATGAACCAATATGATTTTCAGTGGGATTTTAAGAGGATCCAAATGCCTTCAGACTATATTACCATTTATCATAAAGGAAAGAGGGCCAACATAGCCCTGGGTCACAGCTGCAAATGAGTATTATTCATGTCACATGAATGCAAACTATCTCTGATCTTCTTTCTAATTGGAACAGAAAAGGATCCACTTCTCAACCCAGGCACCATGGCTCATGCCTGTAATCCCAAACTCTGGGAGGCTGAAGTAGGAAGATGTCAAGACCAGTCTGGTCTCAACATAGTGAGACCCGTTCTCTACAAAATAGAAGTAATCAGCCACATGTGGTGGCATGCACCTGCAGTCCCAGCTACTCAAGAGGCTGAGGCCGACAGCTGCTTGAGCCCAGGAGTTGGAGGTTGCAGTGAGCTATGATGACACCACTGCACTCTAGGCTTGGCAATAGAAAAAGAGTCTTTTAAAAACAAATCTATTTCCTAAATTAATTGACCACATACTATGTACCTGAAGCCTCATTAACCTACTTTATCTTATTTATCTAGCAATAAAACCACATCTAGCACTGTAGCTATAATCACAGCTATCACTTGTTTGGGCTGGTGGTTTTCTGCTATTATTCTCCAAAACCATCCACTTTCTGCAGAAGCCAGACTGGTAAATTAAAGGAAGATATGACAGTGAGTAGTGACCAACACCCTTGCATTGTTTAGGTCTTTAATAGTAACATTAATTCCCACTGTTCCTTTATTTCCAGGAAGCAAGTTTACTTTATTTGCTATCTTGGCTGGGGGCAGGGGTGGGGTGCATGAACAGTTTCAGAAGTTTCCACTAGGTTTCCACTAGACCAGTAACCCAAGGTGCCTATATTTGCCAGTATGTCGGTCCTAGTTGTGTGCTTGGATTTTTGAGAAATAATTAGTGGGTATGTCTTTGGACCCAGTATACCCATGGTAGCTGGAAGTTACCAAGGTATTTATTTGTTTCTGGATCCATAAATCTCCAGCCTAATGGGGCAGCAAGGACCATGATGACACTGAGTCTGGGTATCAGCTCAGACCATGCTTTGAGTCAAGGCATTTCCTTTCCCTGGGGCAGGGGCTTTGGAGTAAGATGACCCTTTGGTGCCTTCCAAATTGAAGTGACAGAGTAAAGACTTTGTGCCTTCAATCGATCAGTCGTTGGATATTGGCTACCCTACAGGGGCCTTCTGTCTCAGTATGTTTGCCCCAGATTCCCAGCAGCCATAGTAATTATTAGCAGTTCTTTGGTGTATCCCTAGCACCTACTATAGGAATGTGCTTGGAAACAACGTCTACAAGTGAATAGAGAAGCATGACTAGGCAGGAGAGCAGTTGAACTGTGATGCAGTTATGACAGACTCGGCCAGTCCTACAGAGAGCTCTGGAACTGGCACAGCTCACGGAGTTGTCCTGAACTGGAGACCTTTGCATTCTTCTTCCCACCAGCACTGGACGCAGGTTAATTTTGAGGAAGGGGTGTGATCCAGGACAGAGGACAATACCCAAGGAGGGAGCTGCCAAGATCCAACATTCCCAACAGTCAGGGGAATGACCGCCTTAGTCATGAAGGGAGTATACAGGCCGTGTACCAAAGTCTCCACAGAGAGTCATCAGTATACAGATGGTAAATCAGGCCAGGCATAGGGATGAGATGACTAGGAAACAAATGCAGACAGTAAAAACAGTGAAGGAAAGAACACCAAGAACTACCCCTAAGTTAAACAATGAGCAGCTAGTTAGGGGAGAAGAGTTTGCAACAGGGACAGAGAAAGAGCAATCAGTACGGCAGAAGAAAACCCAAGACAGCAAAACGTCACTAAAGTCAGGAAAGAAAGAATCATCCACCATGTGGAATAATGACAAATACAGGACAATAACCACGTCTGTTATTTTGTCAACTTGGAGGCCATTGGTAACTTTGACCTGTTACTTAAGCAAATCTTGGACTCAGAGGCCATTAGAGTATATTCATGGACAAAATGACGTTTGGGCAGTGAAGACAGAATATTAATAGAACTTTATTGAACATAAAAATAGAGGAAGGTGATCACTAAAGGGAGACAAGGGCTCACAGAGGATTTCAGAGGTTTTTTTTTTTTTTTTTTTTTTTATTTTTGCTTTTTTTCTTAATTTGATAGCTTTTATAGTGTATTTGTGGTTGGGGGAAGAGATAAATGATGATGGAGAAAGAATAAGAGAAGAAACAGAGACCACATTTAGTAGGCAGACGCACTGGGTCCCAGAACCAAACTGGGAAGGATCACCTTTTGGTAAGAGCAAGACCATGAGAAAAGAAGTTGGGGGCAGGTGCAGACAAGATTGCTGATCTGCAGCGGGAGAAGGAAGAAGTTGCCATCTGATGCCTCTTATTTCCTCAATGAAACATTTCCTCCTAAATGCCTTAGGAGGGTATTGTCAATAGAAAAGAAACCATACTCTGTAAAATAATTTAAAGAGGTTTTGAGCCAAATTTGAGGACTATGACCCAGAGCCATGCCCAAGAAGCCTTGAGGAAGTGGGCTCACTGGAATGATAGGTGTAGTCATAAATCAACGCATGGAAGACATATATTGGTTTGGCCTGGAAAGGTGGGACATCTCAAAGTGGGGGGTAAGAAGGGGAGGACCTTATAAATTATAGGTGGTTTAAAATACTCTTCTGATGACAATTGGCTGAAAGAGTCAGCCTCTAATGGGCCAGGAGTCAGTGAAAAGGAATGCGGAGTGAAGATAAGGGTCTGTCAGGGGACTATGTGGCATATTGAGGACCTGGAGGTATGTTTTACAAAGCTTTCCTCTAAGAAAGGAGGGAAATGCAATGAGGCATGTCTGATCTCCTTTCTCATGCCTAGCAACTCAGTTATAAGGGATCCCCTTGGTCAAAAGGGGGTCCAGTTAGTCGGCTGTGGGGGTTGGGGAGCCTTACCATACTATTTTAGTTCACGCTATCTACTTGTACACTACAGATCTGTACGAGGCCCAAGGCCCTGGTTCTCATTGTGACACAGGAAGAGAGAAACGAGGTGTGGCCCTGCAGAGCTGACAGCTGCTTGGCACATGTCACTTCACTTCTCTGCCTTTTTCTTTTTCTTCCATTTAGAGTCACGTATGCCAGCCTTCAGACTGGTAAACAGAGGGTGGGGCTGAAGGTCAAAAGGTGATGTGATCTCAATCTGAACTTACTGGCGTGATCAGCTGTGCTTCCTCATTATAATCAGGAAATCCTGGAGGGACCCAGCCAGCAAGAGCACATCTGGAGAGACAAGGACATGAGTTGGAGTGGGGGGAATATAGCAAGGAAGGGAGGGATTCATCACCTCTCTTTCTGGGGCTCAAAATGGAACTCAGTTGCTCTAGTTCATATCTTTGCATATATTCCTATAAATACATGCACTTCAATCTCTGTCTTGTTTTCCCCCTTTAAGTCTCTGCTGTTTTTATGATCTCTTTCCTGACTAGAGGAGATTACTTTGCATTTATAGATAAGGTCTGTTGCTTCACACACAGAGCAAAGATGGTCAATGTTCTATCTCACTAGGCTATAAAGCATACAGATATTAATGGTAAATAAAATAAAACAACAAGATATGTTTTTTCACTTGGAAAAATATTCCCAATATATTGCTTAACAATAAAAATAGATTTTTAAAGTTCATATGTGCATATAAAGTTTATGTATACACCTTTAAGTGGCTAACACTTATTAAGTGATTATTATATTGTGTGCCGGTTTTATAATCTTAGCTCTGGAAACACCAAATGGCAGATGACGCCGGTGCAGTGGGAGGACCTGGGAGCCTTGGGAGCCCTAGAATGGGAGGCCATGGTGGTTTCCGTGGAGGCTTCAGCAGTGGCATTCGGGGCCAGGGTTATGGCTGTGGTCGGGGTTGGGGCCAAGGCAAGGCCGAGGACAAAGAGTGGATGCCTGTCACCAGGCTAGGCCACCTGGTCAAGGACACAAAGATGAAGTCCCTGGAGGAGCTCTATCTCTTCTCCCTGCCCATTAAGGGATCTGAAATTTAATATTTTCCTGGGGGCATCTCTCAAGGATGAGGAAGATTATGCCAGTGCAAATACAGACCCACACTGGCCAGCAGACCAGGTTCAAGGCGTTTGTTGCCATTGGGGTCTACAACGGCCATGTCGGTTTGGGCGTTAAGTGTTCCAAAGAAGTAGCCACTGCAATCTGAGGGGTCATCATCCTGGCCAACCTCTCTTTTGTCCCGGTGCAGAGAGACTACTGGAGGAATAAGATCAGCAAGTCTCACATTGTTCCTTGCAAGGTGGCAGGCCACTGTGGCTCTGTGCTGATATGTCTCATCCTGCTCCTAGAGGAACTGGCATTGTCTCAGCGCCTGTGCCTAAGAAGCTGCTAATGATGGCTGGTATCGATGACTGCTACACTTCAGCCAGGGGCTGCACTGCCACCCTGGGCTACTTTGCCAAGGCCACTTTTGATGCCATTTCCAAGACCTATAGCTGTCTCACTCCTGACCTCTGGAAAGAGACAGTGTTCACCAAGTCTCCTTACTAAGAATTCACTGACCATCTTGTCAGACACCAGAGTCTCTGTGCAGAGGACCCAGGCTCTAGCTGTGGCTACCACATAGGGTATTTATACAAGAATAATAAAGTGAATTAAGTCTGTTAAAAAAAAAAAAAAAAGAAAAATTAAATTTTTATTTTTAAATTTTAGCAGCAGTTATTAATTTTTCCATATGCATTACTTTTGCAAACCAAAGTTAGTTTTAGAGGCAATATCAGGTCACTGGGGGGATTTGCCGTGTACTCGTAGATGATGTGACCCCCTCCTCGTCATTGGCAGCCTGTTAATTGTACCAGACATGAGCTCTGGAACTTCTGTCCTTTATGCTGATCTACCCTAACTGAAGTTTTTCTCTATACTTTGAAACATTTGCCATGGCTTTGGGCCGGGGTTTGGAATGTACTATAGAAGCTTGATTATTCCTGGGGCTCTGTCATTTGCTAGCAATGAATTTCATGTGTTAAGCAACATTAGCTTAATCTAATTCCTGTTCTCTTCTAAAAGAAGCTCTCTAACTTTTGAAAAGCCTGTGCATGGCTGCTCATGACTTCAGTGTTTGTGGTTTTGACCTCAAAAGTCTCTTAACTGCTTGGATGCCAGAAGCGGCTCCATCCTGTGACTGCTGGCAGCAGTTTGTCAGAGAGAAGGCAGTGAGTGCCTCCTCAACACCCTTCCTTGTCTCATTTTCCACTCTTCAATGTCTCTTTTTGTGTAAGAAAGAAAACCTTGCCCTTGCTCTCTTAGAAGTCTGAACACAAAGAAATGGCAAAAGCGCTCAGAGGAACCAGGTCTGTTTTCGCAATGTCTGTCTGTCTTACTCCAATCAGGAAAAGTTACCCTGACAACCAAATAACTGTTATTTTTTTTTAAACCCTACTCTTTGTGTTCAGTAAATTTAGTCTCTTCTTAGGGAGTTAGCCTGCCTCCTAAACTCTGACAGCCATAAGATTCAATTAAGCCTGCTGACAATGACAGGTGTGCTGTTAAGTTGCTGGAAATCTTTGTTCTGATTTTGCTCCCTTGAAGTTGAAAGGTACCTGAAAATTGGCACCCCACAATTCCCATTAAATCTCCCTGTTTCTTCTAGAGATCACAAACGAGGGGAAGGGACTGGCAATATAATCCTGAAGGTAATATTTTAAAGAGAATAATCCTTGCCAGAAGACAATGGAGACAGAACTGCTAGAATCATGTTTCCTGATTCATCAAGAAGGTTTTCTCACCATCCTATTGGTTAATCTTTCTGGGATATTGTGTTTTTTCAACCTAGTTTTCAAGGAAGTATTTTCCTGAAATGATAATGTTTACTTTACTTAACAGGAAAAGACTACTCTTTTTATAATTCTAAACGTTTGAAAGTGACTCCCTTGACCCTTTAAATAAGACCTAATTTGAATTAAAAAAAAAAAAAATAGAAAAGAAATATTACAAGAGGACTCCCATCAGAGGCTAAATTTCTGTCTTTTATGTCTTAGCTTTTATCTGCTATGCATTTCTATTCCTGTTTACTGATTTTCCCTGCTGTTATTTGGGTCTAATTATCCCTAACCAGTTAACTGGTTTTCCTCCATTTCAATTCAAATGCCCATTATTGAAGAAAGGCAGGGCTGGACCTGAGGAACAGAAAACAGGCTGGGTAAAGCTATGCCTTGATTACAGCTAGAAAAATGACTCGGAATGCGTGCCCTTTCCAAGTGGTGTGGTGACCACTTCTTTGTCTGCAAAGGTCGGCATGTTCACTGCATTCTCTCTCTCTCTCTCTTTTGTTGTTTTTTTTTGTTTTTTTTTTTTTTTTTTTGGAGGCAACTCTGGCAGGGGAGATGACACTGCTCAAAAAAAAAAAAAAAAAAAAAAAATTAAACAGAATAAAATACATAGGGAAAGCACTAGAAGTAAATTTGCCTGGACATTGCACTTTTCTTGGTAGATCTTGAGAGGAGAGAATCTTAGCCACCACTGTCTGTCATCTCAGGCTGATATCACAACTGTTCTAAACACATAAGTATCACCCCCACACATTGTTCTTTAGGGGACCCATGGATCAAGTTATATGTACACAAAAAATAAGACAAACTTGGAGACACAATGTTAGGTGAGTTGATATCCCTATGTTTATACAAAGCATTTCTTAAAATTTAACAGTTAAAAAATATGATATATTGAAATCGATTGTCGTGAATACTTTACGCCCATCCATAATGGTAGTATTCCACACATACCAAAATAGGATAGCAGAGCTCCTTTCTTCCAAGAGCCTTAGACGTCTCTGAGCCTAAAAGTCACAGCAGGCGGAAGAGAAAGAAAAATCTCTATCTCAAAAACACAGAGAAATTCTAGGAACTAAAGCTATTCTCTCCCGAGATAAAAGGGTCTGCCCCGACTCCTAGAACAGGAACTTGTGAAAATCTTTCTTCCTTATGAAGCAGGGAGTTCTGAAAGAATCCTCCCCATTTCCCCTGAAGGACAATCAAGCAGGTAGGGAAGCAGAGCGGGTGTTAGAATGAGAGGACAGACATGAGATGAAGCTTTAGCTCAGCATGCACAGTCCTTGGAAAGTCCTCCTCCTTTCATTCCTCTCTCCCTCTCCTTAAAACCACTTTGAATCATCATTTTAATCTGATGAGAAAGTCCACTTTGATTCAAGAGATGCTGAGAAGTCGATCATGGCAAATAACTCTATGTTCCTTAGGGAGAATTCACCTCCCTGCTCTTCCCCAAAGACACACTCAGACACACACGTGTGCACACCTCCATCCCCACATACTCAGTCATTCACTTTTTTTTTCCTTAGGGTAAGTCCTCAATCAGGTTTTTTCATTGATCTACCCATTATTTTTTAGCAGAATCTCACAGAAAAAAAAAATCTACCAGCTGAGCTCTCCATATCGCCTTCGAATGTCACAACAGCTGAGTTGTGATTCCTGAATGGACAGGTCATCCCTGAGTAGAAGTGGAAAGTAAAGTTCAAAGGCCCTCCCTTGTGGCAACCAGGAATCCAGAGATTAGAATTCCAGCATATTTTATGTTCAGTAACCTACTGGGGCCCTAGGAGCTAGGAGGCGCAGGGCAAAGCGAGAGAGAATGAGGGGGAAAAAATGTGAACAAGAGAAAATAAGGCCAGATGTGAAAAGGTGCTTAAGAATGGGGAATTAAGTGACTTTAAAAATTAACAATAACGTAAACAGAACGGGGAAAAATAATTTGGCCTGCAAGAAGAAAACAGAAGAACGGAAGAGGAAGTGATTAAATTAGCCCAGAAAATAGAAAAGCTGGAACCACCACGATATGGAGACCTCCACTGTTTGCAGTTTTGAGTGGCTGAAATCTGTGTGCTTCTTTCCACTTCCTGGCTTGAAAATGTCCTCTTTACCAACGCCAAGATCAAAATAAGTGGTCAGCAGACCATTAGTCAGCACTTCTCGGAGAATTGCATCAAACATTCATCATCTCTGAAGAGGAGTTCCCCATTCTTCCCCTCCAAGTAATGTTTTTTGGACTAGTCATCATAAGACAATTTTTGAGTTCCATATTCCCAGTGATTGTAACATAATTCAATTTGCAAAAAATCTTTGTTCAAAAGCCTGGACTTTTGTTCATAACTATGTTCCTTAATGAAATGGGCTTTGATGCCAGTGAAACCTGGGTTCAAGTCCCAGCTCTGCCAACCACCAGTTCTGAGGCCTTGAACTTACTTTTTAAACTTTATTGAGCTTCAATTTTTCCTACATACAATGGGGATTCTAAGGGTTAAATGAGAAAGACCTTTCTCATCTCCAGTACGTAATAGGTGCTCAATAATTCATAGGAATGATTGTCATAATATTAGGAATCAATGCTTAGATACAAAGAAGGACAGAAGAGAAAGTCCTGGAGAAAGAGCTTCAGCGACAAGGGATGGGACATGTGCATGTCTGGACAAAGAGGAGATGTGTGCATTCGTGCATGTGCATTTGCTTGTGTAGGCAGTCCCCAGGTTACAAAGGAGATAGCTTCTGTAAATCTGTTCTAGAAGCAAGTGCATTTACCGATTACCTGTAATAGCCTCTGTTCGTAAGTGCAGGCTGTACACAAGTTGGATTTTTGTAACTTAGGGACTGCCTGTATATGTACGTCCAGTGAAAGAACAAAGTGCAAATAGGAGAGCAAGGAGAGAGATCCGATAGCAAGGATGGAGAAGAGAGTGATGAAGAGAAAGAGGGAGGAAGACTCCTTCGGTAGGAAGAAAAGTGAGGGCACAGTGGGAAGAAGACGAGAGGTTTGCGATAAAAGCATACAACCCACCACTAATTCCAAATGGATGGACAGTAAAACAAGTTCCCATGGCCACCAGCCTCTGAGTGCAGTCCAGTCACAGGATAGTCAGAGTACCATAAAGCTAATAGACAAGGAAGGCATCTAGTGGGTTCTGTACCAGGTTAAACTTTCACATTTTAAAGTGCTCTTCTCATTTTGTCTCCTTAATTAGAAGTCTTCAAACTAGTTTGCTTTAGGCAATGATTTGCCCAAAACTAAGGTTTGAATTTACTATAGAAAGAAAACAAGAGTGATATTCTGCTTCTGTCTTTCAAAAAGTAGATTTACCCAAGCCTCTTGAAAACAGATTTATGGAATTCCTTTGTGAGGTCTTAGGATTTTAACAACCAAGCGTAGAAAAAAAATATTTCAAAATAACCTGTTTGCCATTAAGATTCAGCCAGGTAGAGTCCAGGAAAATCACAGGGACCAAGCCCACCCACGGCAGCGCAGCATGGTCAGACAGAGGGATGTACAGAGGACCCAGAAAGAGCAAACCTCTGCTTGTCAAAGGCGGGTGAAGCCAGGGCTGGGTGAGAGGCCAGCCAGACTTCAAAGGGATCTTTAGCACCAGGGGAAGCAAAAGGAGGGCAGGTCAGCTAGAGCACACTAGCGGACTTTGACCAGACCCAGCAAGACCAAGCACAAGCCACACCTACTCAAGCAGCAGCCACAAACACCCGAGGGCAAGCGGCACCAGGTAGAAAAGAGACAACAGGCTGGAGGACGGCCAGGCAAACAGGGAACCCTGCCTGAGGACCCAGCTCCTCCCCAGACGAGGTTGCATGAAACCTCAGCCTTCCTCCCATATGCTGGGCAAGCAGAGGAGGAAGATTCTGAGAGGTTCAGCATTTTTATCCAAAGAAGACAGAACAGTACGCAAATGGATTAAATCACTGGTTGGGATTGCAGTTTAAACCAAGCGTTCGGTGCATGTTATTTTCCCTTCTCACCAGAAGGACTGGTAAGGGCTTGGGAGGAAGCCAGAACAGTATAGACTAAATAAAGTTCATTTCTCTGCACGTAGATTACATTTCTCAATTCCAGCACACGTTCTTTGGTTCATCACACATTCTTTGGTTTCATTCAAGAAGGGAGTCTAAGCACAGACGTCATTGTTGACTAGCAGAACTTCTAAAGGGAGGAATTCTTTGAGAGAGCAGGAATATTCATCCTGTACGGTCTGGTTTCAGAGGGGAGTAGAGAGGAGGAAAAGGAAGAAAGGAAAACTGTTTCAGGCAAGCGTTTTTGTCTCTTTTAGTCGCTCCTGTATTGACAACACCTGGAACATAGTAGCTGCTCCATCAATAAGTGTTAAAGGAAGGAGCAAATGAACATTTATTGGGCATCGTGTATCTTATGCCAAATATTGAAGAACACGATCCTATTTAATTCCCCCAACAATCTTCAAAGTTAGTGTTATTATTGCTATTTAATGGGTAAAGAAATGAGTTCAGGTAGGTTGAATAACTTCCCCAGGGCCTGGCAGCTAGTAAACGTGTGGTAGGGATAGGGTTCAAACACAGGCTAACCTAACTGCTGTGACTTCTCAATGTGTTTCCTCCTATGGGGAGAAAGATCTTCAGAGAGAAAAAATTCCAATGATATTTCTGCCCTTCACTTTATTGTGCAAGAAAGACCCCGGATGCTCTCTGTGGTGACCAAAATCCCTCTCACTGCAAAAATGATTCTTCCTACTGCAGTGATCATACCATAGAGGTAACACAGATAGGGTGGCAGGTGTTGTATATCTAAACCAAAATGCTAATAATTATCTGGATAGAAAGAAATCACAGGAAGTAGAAAGGACTGTGTGGGAAACCAAGCTGCAATCCCAGAAAGAGGAAAGGAAATTTCAAAAAAGGAAAACATAACCTTAATCAGTACTTTAACTGAAATAAAAGCATTTTTTAATGTCAAAAGAACCCTTGAGCTTTGTGTAATCAAAATACACAACAAAATGGGCCAAATTGCATAAAATAGTTCTTGCTTGGGTTTCCAGTGACGTTACAAACCACAAAATAATCTCTACCATCTTTTTAAATTATAGCCTGTTATTTTACCCTGTGGTGGGATGTTTGGTCAAATACCATGAGGCACGCTGACATCAGGCACACCCTTCGGCTTTGAGCCACACATACTCCCTCTAAAGTCAACAGACATTGACACTCCTGCAGAAGCAAAACCATTGTAATTTTAAAGACATGCATTCCATTTATCCTGTTATAAAAACTCGCAAGGGACGATAGCCTAAGGGTCTAAAGAAAATCTGGCTGGACCTAAAAGAAATGAAGCCGGGGGCATAAAAATGGAAATATAATCAGCAATGATCATTTTTTATTCTTGCTGTTGCCGATATGATTCAAAAAAAGTAAAAGGAAAAGAGAAATGGGAAGGAATTGGGTGCAAGTCACCAGTCACTAAAATGAGAGCTGGACAGTTTAATCTCTAACGTCCCTCCCGACTTGATGTATCTAAGATCATGAATCTGGGGAAGTCTGGGGAAGTTTTCCTGGCCTCCCTGTATAATAGAAAAGCAAAGCCCAGGTTCCCTGACCATTCACTAAATGGGGAAGTTATTTAACCTCATTAGCTTCAAATTTTTCATCCTCAGAGGGGATCCCTTCACAAGATTATTTGGTATGGCTAGACCAAACAATGGGAAAGTCAGATTTGCTAATACATTTTTTTTAAAAGCTTTTAATTTTAAAGGACTTTTTTTGGAAAGGGAAGACCAAGGAGGGAACCACCACTTGGAAAGTGCCCTGTGTACAGCACACCATGCGCCTGTTTGTTTTCCCATGATCCTGCTACATAGTGCAACATGGCACCTTGGAGAAATGTTGAAAGGTCACTGTTTCTGTGCCCATCACCACGGTGCTGTGGAAATTCAGGAGCTGGAGATAGTCCATCCAGACACGTGCTCACCTCCAAGGATCAGATATGCCAACCAAGAAGTCTCCCAGCCCCACAGTCCCTGAGCTAGCCTAACAGCACTGGTTCCGCATTCCCAGCTAGCAGCAAAGGACAGGAGTAGATAAGGAATTCTTCATTGAGATGGACCTTTACTCCTAGGTTCATCAGTCCCTACCTGGCCCAGTTCACTCCAATAAGTTCTTTGCCTGGTTTCTAGAGGTATCTGAATGCTATTACTTGTTCAGAACATCTAAGCAGACAAGGAAAACTCTCTCTAGGCAGTCCAGGAAAGCTTCTGCAGGCTCCTCAACTGCCTGGATGCAACAGCCCCAGGACTGAAGTGCTACTTCGGCCTCTGTCACAGAGCTCACCTAACAGCAATTCAATCCCAGGGACCCCTGAAAACCAACTGATGGAAACGCACTTACTAGTACAGTGCTGTGGCAAAAAAGCTGAAAACCAGTGCAAGAGCCTAGCAAGGAATCGGCTTCAGACCAGAAGCCCTGTGTTAAAACTGCAATGGGTTTTCAATTACTTCAGCCACACATGGTATATAAAATATTGTTTTATAATTTATGTTAACTCATCGACAAATGGTGAGTATAAACACACCACAATATAAACAAATATTTCAGCCTACTTAAAGTTGAATTCAAATAATGTTTCCCTAAAGTAAATGCTTTCTGGATCCCACAGTTCCCTTCAATAAAAATATACCCACTTCTACAGAAAACGCTATAAATCACAGAGATCCTGGTCTTGGCAAAGCTAAACAGATCCTTATTTTCCCAAAGCCCATAACTTGGCTCATTTCAGGAAATTACTTTTGTTTCTCTGTTACTGTTTATGATGGTTTATGATGGTTGTCAGCCTGAGTGCCAGTCCCTGAATCAGGCCCTACTTGTGGGAAAGGGCTTGGTGTTTTTAGACTTTTATGTTAGTTCATCCCATTAAGGAGCTTATGCTTTGTTATCCTTTTCTGAACCTTGGCAGGGCCTCTTCATTCTCTTACAAGTTAAGTGAAAAGCAAAACTCTGCCCTGGGCTGTTAAGGATTCCTAGTGAGAGCCATGAAATGTGAATGGTGTTCATCCTAAGAGATTATGCAAGTATGCAGCTCCAAATCCCAGGGACACCCTGCCAGCGAAAAAATAGGAGACACAAAATTGCACCCTTAATTCATGTTCTTCCTTAAATTAACCAAAAAAAAAAAAGGAAAAGGAATCTGGAAAAGGGAAATGACGCTGCCAACTTTATTTGCTTTAGCCAGGGTGTTACAGCCTCTGAACAGGAGTGAATGCTATGGATTTTCTCCAAATTAAAGAAGAAAGTTCATGGTGTGACATATAAAGAATGCGGGTAGTTTATAACACAGAGAAACTATAGTAGTCCCTGAGGTCTAAAACTTCTTTTGTATGGGATACAAAATCCTCTTTTCTTTTAGGTAGATTTAAATGAAAGTAGGGAAGAATACTTCTAACTATAAGAAAAGATTCTGATTACTTTGCTCCAAGTAGAAATTTCCTGCCAGTTAACCAGTGCATTCTTAATTGATAATGAAATGCAAAGCCTAATGTGAACTTACTGTGGTAACACAGACACACAATTCCATATGACTTAAATTCTGCAAACCGGAAGCCGCATGGCAGTGCCAGAACTCAGCCCTGACATGAGGCAAGGCAGTTGTGGTATCCTGAAAACTGCTCTCCCCGAGGAAGAAGTCACAGCATTTGCTCGCAGCACGACTTTTGAATAAAATTTACCACGTGGGTGCCTTTTTTAAATCTTCAATGTTTATTTAATTCTTCCAAATTCCCCAGAGGTTTATTCTGTCCATTCAGCAGAAGTTATGTAGAATGAATTACTTCCTATAAGAGACTACAATTGTCAGAGAATTAGAAAACATTTCCTATATTGCTCTTGAAAAGCCATCTATCTGAAGATCAAGAAAGTATATTCTAAAACTAAATGAAAAATAATTGTCCATTCCTTATTTTAAAAATACTTCAGTTTTCTTTTCTTTTCTTTCTTTCTTCTTTTTTTTAAGACAGAGTCTCACCCTGTCACCCAACCTCAAACTCAAGATATCCTCTTGCCTCAGCCTCCCAAGTAGCTGGGATTATAGGTGCCCACCACAACACCCAGCTACTTTTTCTATTTTCAGCAGAGAAGGGATCTCTCTCTTGCTCAGGCTGGTCTCAAAACTCCTGAGCTCAAGCAATCCACCTGCCTTGGCTTCCTCAAGTGCCAGGATTACAGGTGTGAGCCACTGTGCCCAGCCCAATGCTTTAGTTTTTCAATGTTGACAATTGTATCGAATTAATATATTTATCCTAAATTTTTACATCCGGGAGGAACCAGTTAATTAATTCATTCCTTTCTGGAGAAGACAAACAAAAAAAATCAAGCTTTTTTTTTTTTTCCTTCTAGTAGGAAACCTGATATGCTTTTAGGTATCCAAGGTCCCATCCTACCAATCCCCCAGTAGTTAGCTGCTCTGAATATTTATGTATTAACACACAAATGCCAAATATATGGTCTAGTGCCTTGGTTAGCATTTAACCTAGACTTTGTGAGAATGCCTCACTCTGACCTTTTTACAAATCTAATAGAAAACCCAGAGGAATGTGGAAAAATATCAAATAAACAATCCCCCAAACCAAAATCTTACAACAGACCAAATAAGCCTTAGCACAGCTCCTGTCCCGACATTACATTATCCCTCTAATGACAGGACAATGCAATCTTTGTGTCTCCTTTACATTTATGTTGGTATCAAGTTCAGCAACTAACCTGACCTGTATCAGATTCTGTAGAAAATCAGAGAGCAGACTTGATTTGACACAAATCTCCTACGGATGTCTAAATTACTTAAAACAGTTCAATATTGGCTAGTTAGGACCATGATTCAAAAATCACTGATTATGTAAGAAAAAAAAAAAACATAAAACAGTGAATGAGCATAGTTTTTAAAAAGCAACATTAATAAAAGGAATATATGAAATGTATTCATTTTATTATGAATGTATATAAAATGAATATATGACATGTATACAGTTGCTTTGCTTTCCAAACTATCTGTTATTATACAATTTTTTCTTTTGCTTCCTTAAATTAGAAGAAGGTCCTTGTAGCTATGTTTTCTAAATTCCTTATAATTCTGCAACTCCAGCTAGGGTGCCTGTTATAGTATAAATATTCAGCTGGAAAAAGAGCTGCATAAAGCATTCTGTTAATTGGTGCAAAAGATTTTATTGATTGAATAATCTGGGTAGTTCTTTGATACCCTAGTTAATTTTGCACGTGTGAATGAGAATATGAAAATCTGTGTTTTTCTAAAAGCCGCCTTGACCAGCATCTAGACAAGGAAGAGAAACCAAGAACTATTTCTGCAGGTGGCCACATGAAGCTAGCTGAAGCAGAACAGCATGTGAGAGCTAACCACTATTTCTGGTGCCACAAAAGATCTGTAGAAGCTCGGCAAGAGAGGAATCTCTAGGCAGATGACAAGTTAATGTCTTTACAAGTGATTTAGCACAAGCCTTCTCTTTTTTAGAAGATAACTTTATTGGTGACCCAAATTTGTTTTTCTCCGAAGTGTCTAGACAAAGGCAAGAGAAACCCTAAAATTAGAAATAAACACATTCTCTTTTGTGCAAAACATTGAAGTCACTCGCCTTCCCACCAGTAGACCTTATGCTTTGAGGAGGGGTAGATCTGGGAAGGGTGAGCAGGGATCTGAGATACTGGCACTGTTGAGGGTCTGCCTCACAAAAATGGCACACAAATGTTTGAAGCCCAACTCAGATTCAGTAGTGTTGGGTGTGTAAGACTAGGGTGCTCAGGGAGTTAGCCCCAGCTCCCTGGCATCAAGCAGTCGCTGAATCTGCAGCATGCAAAAGACCTCCCTAGGCACCTCTCTGAGTCCTCTAACTGCAGCAACACAGTGCACCAAAGGTCCACCCTTTGCTAAGTCTGCTCATCATTATGTTGATCACAATCCCTCCCAGTTGGGCATTTCTGTCTCCTTGGGCTTTCATTCAAGCTAAATAAGGCCACTTATTTAAAACTTATTCAGATGGAGCCTTCATTTACACATCATAACCCAGCTGGTTCCACCCAGTAGAGTTCACAAGCTCTAGAAAAAAGCAAGTGAAGGTGAGATAGAAACTAAAAATGTTGACTGCTTTGATTTCACAGAGTTGCTTCTTTATCACCCCAGGCGTAGAACCACCTGAAAAATAGAATACAAATACCAGTATTTACAACTTCCAATAACATAAAGAACTTCTCTCTATTCCCAATGAGAGCTAATTCCCTATTATTTAATTTTAAGTTATTTAGAGATATTAGTTAACTAAAGGCCAATAATGAAAAGCTGCCCATATTAATCATATTTGTTAAGTGAAATCATTTTACACTGCTAAAAATCTCAAAATATTAGAGTTAGTGTAAAACAATGAACCAAAGGTAGGAGTTATTGAAAGCATCAAAGCCGGAGAAATGAATCCTGCTGCAAACTCCATGAAGGCAGGGCTGCTATGAGCTTTTGCCCCTGTATCCACAGCACAGGGTACAGAACAGCATTCTTGTTGAGTGGATAGGTGGGTGACTGGGTGGGTAAAACCTTCAAGGGGCGTGGGTGCAGGAAGCAGTAGCCACACCAGCGCTTCCTCCACAGTTGTTCTTTCTGCCCTGGTATCTACAAAGTAGCACCCAAGTGCAGCAGTAACACCATTATTAGAGGTGCAGAGAAACAGATAAGGAATTGATCACCTTCCTTGCTCCTTATAAGCCCAGGTAACCTTGCTCCTTTCCTGCTTCTGTTCCTGCTTTGAATCTCATCACCCTGTCCGAGTACCAGGGGCACCTGATGCACTTGGCCTCTGCCCAGTTCCTTCCAGAGCCGGTTGAAAGAAGGAATCCTTAGCAGGGAAGAGCACAGGCAAACAGTGTGTCTATGAAGCCTATAGAACTCACAACAGCATAAGCCTGTCTTCCATATCCGTGTTCTCTGCCTGTTACTTCCAACAGTGCAGTGCTTATCACACCCAGGGCAAGTGTTACTATCTGTCTGAATGCCTTTTACAGGTTTGGTCAGATGACCATGGTAAGAAACTGTTTGGCACACTCCAATACTAATACATTTCCATAAACTTGCAGTGTATAAAAGTGCATTCTTCATAAGGTTATTTACAACCCACCATGTATTACTAACACTGAAATCTGAATGTCAATAAACTTGTATTGTGATAGTTTCATTACATCCCTAGACTCTTCCAAGACACAGAAATTCTTCAGGGATTACAAATACCAGTACTAAGCCAAATTCTTACCCTATAGAAGCAAAGAGTATCATCATGTCACAATTATTTACAATTTAATGTTTTGGCTCTGGGGCATGGGATAATAGTAAAAGAGCATGCGTTCCTTTTATGGAACACTTTGGGACTTTTCACACATTGTATTGAACTCCACGGAACCATCCCATAATTCAAAGAAAAAAGTCCTATATAGCTCCCATACTTAGAAGTCTAGCATATTGATTTTTTAATTTTATAGGTCTTAAGAATATGTTTGAATACATTTAGACAAATACGCCCATCTGAGTAACCAATATCCTAAAAAATGAAGATACAGAGCATTGCTAACAACCCAGAAAGCTCTTTCATGTTCTTTTCCAGTTAATCCCCTGATCCCAGGTAACCACTACTCTGATCTATATACCATATCTCCATAGATTAGTTTTGCCTATTGTTGAACTTCACATAAGTCATGCAGTATCTTCTTTTGTGGCTGGATATTGGATTCAAGATTCATGCAAACTGCCTCACAAATTTGCAAACTGCAGCCAGTATCAGTAGTAGTTCCTTTTTCAAAGCTGAAAAGTATTCCATTCCATAAATTTATTACAATGTGTTTATGCATTATTAACATAGAAGCTGCTGGTTGGATAAATTAAGATGGCTCAATAAAATGTAGCACAGTAAGGAAAGCAAGCAAACAGCCATCAGAATGGGAGAAGATATTTGCAGGTTATGTCTCCTCAGAATGGGAGAAGATATTTGCAGGTTATGTCTCCGACAAAGGTTTAATAACCAGAATCCACAGAGAACTCAAATGTATAAGCAAGAAAAGAACAAGTGATCCCATTGCAGGCTGGGCAAGGGACTTGAAGAGAAACTTCTCTGAAGAAGACAGGCACATGCCTATAGACATATGAAAAAATGCTCATCATCTTTAATCACCAGAGAAATGCAAATCAAAACTACTTTGAGATATCATCTAACTCCAGTAAGATTAGCCCATATCACAAAATCCTAAGACCAGAGATGTTGGCATGGATGTGGAGAAAAGGGAATACTTCTACACTGCTGGTGAGAATGCAAATTAATACATTCCTTTTGGAAAGATGTTTGGAGAACACTTAGAGATCTAAAAATAGATCTGCCATTCAATCCTATAATTCCTCTACTAGGTATATACCCAGAAAACCAAAAATCATATTATAGCAAAGATATTTGTACCAGAATGTTCATTGCAGCCCAATTCATAATTGCTAAGTCATGGAAAAAGCCCAAGTGCCCATCCATCCACGAATGGATTAATAAATTGTGTTTATGTACCCTATGGAATATTATGCAGCATTAAAGAAAGATGGAGACTTTACCTCTTTCATGTTTACACGGATAGACCTGTAACATATTCTTGTTAGTAAAGTATCTCAAGAATGGAAGAGAAAGTATCCAATGTACTCAGCCCTACTATAAAACTAATTTATGGCTTTCAAATGAAAGCTATAACCCAGTTATAACCTAAGAATAGGGAAAAGGGGGCGAGGGAGGGAAGGGATAGGCAGAAGGAGGGTGATTGGTGGGATTACATTTACGGTGCATCTTACAAGGGTACATGTGAAACTTAGTAAATGTAGAATATAAATATCTTAACACAATAACTAAGAAAATGCCAGGAAGGCTATAGTAACCAGTGTGATGAAAATGTGTCAAACAGTCTATAAAACCAGTGTATGATGCCCCATGATCACATTAATGTACACAGCTATGATTTAATAATAATAATAATAAAAAAGAAAACAAATGCCAAAATTGTAGACTTAAATCCAACCAGAGCAATGATTACATTGAATCTTAGTGAATTAAACAGAGCCATTTCAAGGCTAAGATTATCTCTCTGAATAAAAAAGTAAGACCCTATACGTAACATACAAGAAACAGGCCCTAAATATAAAGTCATAGAAAGGTAGAAGGGTAGAAAAATATACACCATACAAGCATTAAACATTAAGAAAGCTAGTGTAGGGGCTGGACATGGTGGTTCATGCCTGTAATCCTAGCACTCTGGGAGGCCGAGGCAGATGGATTGCCTGAGCTCACAGGTTCGAGATTTCCATTTCTCTGATGATTAGGGATGATGAGCATTTTTAAAAATGTTTGTGAGCCGTTCGTCTGTCTTCATCAGAGAAGGTTCTTTTTTTTTTTTTTGTAGTTTTTGGCCAGGGCTGGGCTTGAACCTGCCACCTCTGGCATATGGGGCCAGCACCCTACTCCGTTGAGCCATAGGTGCCACTCCCCATCAGAGAAGGTTCTGTTCATGTCTCTTGCCCAGAGGGAGATGGGATTGTTTACTCTTTCTGTGTTGATTAATTTCAGTTCTCTGTAGATTCCAGTTATCAACCCTTTGTCAGACTGACACATGGCAAATATCTTTTCCCCTTCTGAAGGTTGTCTTTTTGTGTTACTTGTTGTGTCCTTAGCTGTACAGAAGCTTTTCAGCTTAATTATGTCCCATTTGTTAATTTTCATTGTTGCAATGGCCACTGAACTCTTTGCCATAAAATCTTTCCCCAGTCCAACATCATCAAGAGTTTCCCCCACATTTTCTTCCATGATTTTTGTCATTTTGTGTCTTAGATTTAAGTCTCTTATCCATCTTGAGTCAATTTTTGTAAGGAGGAAAGGTATGGGTCGAGTTTCAGTCTTTTAAATTTAATTATCCAGTTCTCCCAGCACAATTTGTTAAATAGGAATTCTTTTCCCTACTGTATGCTTTTGTTTGGTTTATCAAAGATCAGATGGCAAGTAGAGACTGGTTTCAACTCTTAGTTTTCTATTCTGTTCCATATGTCTAGGTCTCTTATTTTTGTGCCAACACCATGCTGTTTGAATGACTGTGGACTTGTAACATAGCTTGAAGTCTGGGAGGGTGATGCCTCTGACTTTGTTTTTATTACTAAAAATAGCCTTAACTATATGAGTTTTTTCCTGGTTCCATACAAAATGAAGTACTATTTTTTCCAGTTCTTCAAAATATGATGTTGGTATTTTAATGGGAATTGCATTAAATCTGTAGATCACTTTGGGTAGAATAGACATTTTGACAGTGTTGATTTTTCTCAGCCAAGAGCATGGTATGATCTTCCATTTGTGTCTTCTGCAATTCCTTTTCTTAGGGTTTCATAATTCTCTTTGAAAAGATCATTCACCTCTTTTGTTAGGTATATTCTTCAATGTTTCATTTTCTTTGAAGCTACAGTGAAGGCAATTGTGTCCTTGATTTGCTTCTCAACTTGGCTGTTATTGGCATATACAAAGGCTACTGATTTATGGACACTGATTTTATATCATAAGACATTACTGTATTTCCTGATGGCTTCCAGAAGTTTTGTGGTGGATTCTCTCCAGGAGTTTTGTGAGGTTTTCTAAGTATAAGATCACATCATCAGCAAAGAGGAAGAGTTTGACCTCCTCTGCCCCTATGTTGATGCTCTTTATTTCCTTCTCTTGCCTAATTGCACTGGCTAGAACTTACAGAACTGTTTTTCTTTTTTGTTTTGCTCCAGGAACTTCTCAATTCCTGATTTTATTTATTTTTTTACTTATTAAATCATAACTGTGTACATTAATGCATTTATGGGATACAATGTGCTGATTTTATATGCCATTTAGAATGCTAACATCAAACTGGTTAACATAGACTTCACCTCTTACTGAATTGTTGTGTTAAGACATTTATACTCTACTCTTAATAGATTTGACATGTACCCTTGCAATATGCACAATAGGGGAGGTTCCACTGATTACCCTCCCTCCACCCAACCTCCCCTCTCCCCTGCACTCAGTCTCCTCTTCCCTCCTTCATTCTGGGCTATAGTTGTGTTTTACCATTTGTATGAAAGTGTGGGTTATTATATATTGGTTTCATAATAGTACTGAGTACATTTGATACATTTTTTCCATTCTTAAGATACTTTACTAAGAAGAATATGTGCCAGTTCCATCCGTGTAAACATAAAAGAGGTAAAATCTCTATCTTTTTATGGCTGCATAATATTCCATGGTATACATATACCACAATTTATTAATCCATTCATGGAGATTTTGTCTTTGAATTCTAGAGAAAAACTCCTTGAATTTTGTCTTTCAATTCTTAAGACAACTTTTGAACTACTCCTCGAATTTCTAATTCCAACTTCACTTCCATTCTATTAAACTTACTTGCCATCCATATTCTGAATTCTATTTCTGACATTTCAGCCATTTGTTTATGAATGGCATCTTCTGTTGTATCTCCTTTGTAGTTCCTTGGGAGAATTGATCTGTTCTGATTACTCATGTTGCCAGAGTTTTTCCACTGGTTCCACTCCATAATTATTTTTCACAGTTTGGCTAGTGAAGCTGATAGGGTGAGATTGGATTGAGGGCTCCAGGAGTTATAGTTAACCATCCCTTTACCAAAGAGCTGGGACTGGTGACTGTGGCTTTTCCCCTACAGCTTTACAGAAGTCTCTTTCAGTCCTGCAGTCAGAGACTCTGAGGACCTGATTGGTGTGATGGGGCTAGGTGGCTCTGTCTTGTATTCAGCCAGCGTCTATCCAATCTTAGTGAATCAGGGGCTTTGGGCTGAAATCTCAGGTAGGGAGAGATACAATCAACTAAGACCTCCCCACCTCCCACCAGTGACAACTGGAAGAGGAGAATCAGTCACTCCCACTATAACACAACCAGATCTCAACCTTGGAGTGTCCTTGGGTGGCTGGCCCAAGTCAAGAATTCCAAATCAGTTGTCCCAGGCAGCATAATCACTGTTCAAGAGGGAGTGTTCTAAAGGTCTCCAGCAACCAGACAGCAGGAGTCCACTGGCAGCTCAAGTGTGATTCTCTCCAGTGCTCAGTGGAGTAAGGAAGGCCTGCCCAGTAAAAGAGTTGGTCCAGAGGGGTTGATGCCTCGATCCCCACCTTGCACCTCAGCCATGCCCCAGTCACTGGTAACCTCATGGGGCTCCAATGAACAAATGCACTGGGGATTTGCACCTGTCAGAGTCAAAGGGGGGTCAATGCCTCCTTAGCCAGGCTTCTGCACTCTGCCACCAGCAGGAGGAGAAACTCAAGCCTAAGTCCTTCTGGTGCTCATTAGAAACTGGGAGTGTTCCATCTGAGTCCATTCCAAGCCTGGGGTTACTGTTGCAGTGTGTTTCTCTCCCTCAGAGTCCGCACCTCTTTCCCATCTGCACTCCTCCTCTGGTACCCCTGCAGGGTGAGGTCTGGCTCCCTCTGGTGGTCCAAAGAATTGGGGAGGTATTTCTCAAAAAACAAAAAAAATTTTTTTTTTTTTTTTTTTTTTGAGACAGAGCCTCAAGCTGTTGCCCTGGGTAGAGTGCCGGGGCAT
Organism: Loris lydekkerianus; assembly: GCA_963574355.1. Taxonomy (NCBI): domain Eukaryota; kingdom Metazoa; phylum Chordata; class Mammalia; order Primates; family Lorisidae; genus Loris; species Loris lydekkerianus. The sequence continues at coordinate 26,709 of CAUYPK010046254.1, forward strand.
CACAGGTCATAACAACCTCCAACTCCTGGGCTCAAGTGAGTCTCCTGCCTCCACCTCCCAGGTAGCTGGGACTACAGGTGCCTGCCACAATGCCCAGCTATGTTTTGGTTGCAGCCATCATTGTTGTTTGGCAGGCCCAGGCTGGATTTGAACCCGCCAGCTCAGATGTATGTGGCTGGCACCTTAGCCGCTTGAGCTACAGGTGGCGAGCCCAAAATTTGATCCTAGCAGGAATGTGCCACTATTGCTGCTACTGCATTGCAGGTGCTGCCTGCATGGATCCCTGCACTGCCGCTACTGTCATACCTCTGCCCATGCTGCTGCTATTGTCCCCCTGTTCCTACACACTTTTGTGGCACTGGGCCACTCACCCCCTCCTGTGTCTCCCCACTTCTACTCAAGTGACAATTTCAGCACAGCTGCCACAGCCCATGTGATGCCTAGCCCTGACAAGGAACCTCAAGACACTCCGGGCTCTGCAGGAGAGAGGCTTCCAGGGGGGAAGGGTGAACTGGGAGTTCAGAATGGTGTGAAAAATATCCGTTCAAGAGAATGCCCAGCCTCACAGTGGGATCTCTCTGGAGAAGGAGTCCTGGCCTTCAGCGATTCTCTCCTGTGGGGTGAAACAAGAGGTCTTCTGTTTACCACTCATTTGTAGAGAGCACAGAGTGAGCCACTTTCTTGGGGGAGGGGATGGATTCTCCTCCTCTTTGGGATGGGTTTGGACCTGAAAGTTTCTTCGTTGGAGTCACTGCTTGCCTCAGCAGAGATGATGTGCACTTATCAATCTTCTCTCTCAGTTCAGCTCCTGACCTTCAGCTTTATTGGGTTCATTCTGACCATTATCTCTCCCAGTTCAGAGCAACCTTAAACTCTTGGGCTTAAGCAATTCTCTTGCCTCAGCCTCCCAAGTAGCTGGGACTACATGCACCTGCCATGATGCCCGGCTTTTTTGTTGTTGTTGTTGTTGCAGTTGTCATTGTTGTTTAGTGGTTTAGGCCAGGTTCTAACCTGCCAGCCTGGGTGTATGTGGCCGGCGCTCTAGCCCCTGAGCTACAGGCACTGCTCTGTGAAGAAGCTTTTTATTTATTTATTATAATTTTTTTTTGTTTGAGACAGAGTCTCACTTTATTGCTCTTGGTAGAGTGCCATGGCATCACAGTTCACAGCAACCTCCAACTCCTGGGCTTAGAAGATTCTCTTGCCTCAGCCTCCTGAGCAGCTGTGACTACAGGCATCCACCACAATATTGGCTATTCTTTTGTTTCAGTTTGGCCAGGGCCAGGTTCGAATCCGCCACCCTCGGTATATGGGGCCAGTGCCCTACCACTGAGTCACAGATGCCACCTTGAAAAAGCTTTTTAATTTGTTAAAGTTCTATTCATTTATTTTTGCTGTTGCTGTGATTGCTTTGGGAGTCTTCTTCATAAATTCTTTGCTTAGGTCAATGTCTAGAAGAGTTTTTCTGACATTTTCTTCTAGAATTCTTAGCTTTGTGCTTTAGAATTAAGTCTTTATCTATTGTAAATTAATTCTTCTGAGTGGGGAGAGGTATAGTTTCAATCTTCTATATGTGGCTAGCCAATTTTCTCAGCCCCATTTACTAAGCAGGTATTCTTTCCACCAGTGTATATGTCTGTCTGCTTGTGAAAGATCAGTTGGCAATATGAGGATGGTTTTATATCCAGGTTCTCTATTCAGATCCATTGATATATGTTTTTGTTCTTGTGCCAGCATCATATTGTTTGATTACTATGGCCTTCTAATGTAGCTTGAAGTCTGGGAAATTGATGCCTCCTAATTTGTTCCTGTTTGTGGTTGTTTGGTTCCATATGTAGGGTAAAGGTGCTTTTTCTAGAACTGTGAAAAATGACTTTGGTATTTTAATGGGGGTTGTACCAAATCTGTAAATCAGTTTGAGTTGTATAGACATTTTAACAATGTTGACTCTGTCAATCATGAGCATGATATTGAAAGTGCCAAAAATTGTGCACACATTTTATAAAAGGAAAAGAACTGTATTAAATTTGTGATATTTAAGTCACATTTGAATTCTGCAATTAGAAGATGTGTTGAATGTGACTTGTATTCATCTTTAATTATTGGTATTTACTGAGTATCACAAATGTAATACAATTTTTTTCCTTTCTTAAAATATATATACTTTTTTGGGGAACCCAGTCTATATTTTCAATTTGTTTACATACTGTGTGATTTCCTTCCTCACTGTTTGTTTTTGTTTGTTAGTTTTTGTTTTTATTTTTTGTGAGACAGAGTCTCACTTTGTCATCCTGGGTAGAATGCCATGGCATCATAGCTCATAGCAACTGCAAACTCTTGGGCACAAGGGATCTTCTTGCCAGCCTCCTGAGTAGTTGGAACTATAGGCACCTGCAATAATGCATGACTAGTGTTTTTAGTTTTAGTAGAGAAGAGGTCTCACTGTTGCTCAGGATGGTCTCAAACTTGTGAGCTCAAGCAGTCCACAGGTGTTGGCTTCCCAGAGTGCTAGGATTACAGGCATGAACCATCACTCCTGGCCCTTCCTCAGTGTTTTGTAGTTCTCCCTGTAGAGATTTTTCACCTCCTTCATTAAATATATTCTAAGGTATTTTATTTTTATTGTCACTATTGTGAAAGGTATTGAGTCTTTGATTTGATTCTCAGTTCGACCGTTGTTGATGTACAGGAATGCTACTGATTTATGCATGTTGATTTCATAAATTGAGACTTTGCTGCATTTATTAATTCCAGGAATCAATCAATCTCTCTCTATATATATCTTTTTAATTAAGTCAAATACACATAGATCATGAATATATTCATGCATATGTGGGGTACAATGTGCTGGGGTTTTTTATATACATACCCTCTGACATGGTTAGATCAAACCAATCAACATAGCTTTCACCTCATTTACTTGATTATTGTGCCAAAACATCTATGTTTTACACTTGACAGATTTGACTTGTACCCTTGTCATATGCTCCATAGGTGTAGTCCCACCTTTTACCCTCCCTCTATCAAACCTCCCCCATCCCCACCCTTCCCACTTCATTTCTCTCTTTCATCCTGGCCTATAGTTGTGTTCTATCTTTCATAAGAAAGTGTGAGTAAATATAAGTTTCATAGACATACTGAATAGACTGGATACTTTCCTCCATTCTTAATACATTTTACTCAGGAGAATATGTTCCAGATCCCTCCATGTAAACATAAAAGAGGTAAAGGCTTCATCCTTTTTTAAGGCTGCATAGTACTCCATGGTATACATATACCACAATTTATTAACCCATTCATGGGTTGATGGGCACTTGAGCTCCTTCCATGACTTGGCTATTACGAATTGAGCTGCAATGAATAATCTGGTGCAAATATCTTTTTTGGAAAGTAATTTTTGGTCTTTTGGATATACTCATAAGTAGAGGAATTGCCAGATCCAATGGCAGGTCAATTTTTAGATCCCTGAGTGTTCTCCAAACTTCTTTTTTTATTTTTTACTTTTATTTATTTATTTATTTTCAGTTTCTGGCCAGGGCTGGGTTTGAACTCGCCACCTCCAGCATATGGGACTAGTGCCCTACCCCTTTGAGCCACAGGCACCGCCCTCTCCAAACTTCTTTAATTCCAGGAATCTTTTGTCAGAATATTTAGAGTTTTCTAGATATAAGAGCATATCATTAGCAAAGTGATAGTTTGACCTGTCTTTTCCTCATTTTGATAGCTGTGAATAGAAGTAGTGACAGTGAGCAACCTTGTTTCATTTTAGGTCTAAGCAGGAATGCTCTTAATTTTTCTTTGTTCAGTAAGATGTTGGCTGTAGATTTCTCATATACAGCTTTTATAATTGTGAAGTATGTTCTATCTATGCCTCTTTTGTTTAGAGTTCTTATAAAAGGGTGCTGAGTTTTGTCAAATGCTTTTCCTGCACCTATTGAGAGGATCATATGGCCTTTGTTTTTGCTTCTGTTTATATGTTGAATCACATTTATAGATTTATGTATGTTGAATCATCCTTGCATTTCTTGTTTTTTGTTTATTTTTTTAATTCTGCCCTGACCTTAGCTATTTATTTTCTTCTGCTGGGTTTGAAATTGGTTTTCTTTTACTTTTCCAATTCCTTGACTTGATTCATTAGATTGCCGATTTGTGATCTTTCTGTCTTTTGGTCATAGGCATTTAAAGCTATGAATTTCCCGAGTAGGACTGCTTTTGCAGCATCCTTGAAAATAGTTTCATTGACTATCTCCCTCACCCACATACACATATAATTTTAGGTTGACAATACCTATTTCAGCTATTTGTAATTTGTCTTTTCTGTCTGGATGCTTTTAATATTTTTTGTTAGTCTTTGATAGTTACAGTTTTATTATTTTGTATCTAACTGTGTTTAATCCCTATATTAATTGGGATTTTAATATTAGTATTTCTGAAATGAAAATTGATTCTTAGCACTTTACCATTCTGTTCTAGTCTTTCATTGTGGAATTCTGGTTAGATATATGTTGGGTCTTCTCTTTTTCATTCTTTCCTCCTTATCTCCTAATCCTTTTTCTTGTTTTCCATCAATTTTTCTCTTAGTTATTTATTCCATTTAATTGCTTCTTATCTAATTTCCAATACATTAGTTTCTTTTGTTGTATCAAAACTTCTATTTAACCTGACAATTGAATTTTATGTTTCATTTATTATTAGTTATATCTAAATTAATTACATAAAGTGTAACGTTTAACACTCATTTTTACATTAAAAAAAAATCTGAAATATGATCCAGAAAAAGTTCCAAAGGAGCTCAGGAAATTTCATCCCAGAATATGATTCCTTGGTATAAAGATAATTTGGAATTAAAGGCCGTTGGAGATTAACAAGCCTTGGAAGGGGCTTTCTCTCTATTGCATAAACCAGGCAGACCCATTAATAAGAATAATTAACTTCTCTTTCCTTCCCTGTTATCTCAGTATATTTCAGGAAAGAATATCAAGAATACAACCAGAGTTGCCCCCAAATTATTTTAAATATAAAATCTATCTCTCAAGTTAATTTAATTTGCCAAGAGAATCATTTACAAATTAATGTTTCTCTCCACTCATTAATTCTCCCAAGTATCTATTCATTCTCCCTAGCAGCCATTTATTGCCCCTAAACTGAATTACCTATATTGTTTATCTCCTCCTGTCCTCATATATATATATTTCTGGACCCCATTGCTCAATTGGGGTAATCACTCTGTGACTCTCCCTGTGTGCATAATAAACTTTCTCTTAATAATGTGCCTCAATTGTGAGTTGATCTTTTAGTAAAGTTTCAGGAGGAAGTGGGAAGTTTCCCCTCACCCTTACAGTACCAAATAGAAATGCATACAGCTCAGATTTATCACAAAGCAAGACTGTATGTAAAGACTATACAGATTAAGATACAGAATATTGTCAGAACTTCCTAAGTGCTACTCATGCCTTCTCCCAATCACTACCTTTTTCTTTTATAATAACCACTATCCTAAATTTTATGGTAATTATGTTCTTGCTTTTAGTTTTACTATGTCTATCCATTTGATAGACTATTTCCTTATTTATATTTTCCATAAACCCACCACAATGCCCAACTAGTTTTTCTATTTCTAGTAGAGATGAGGGTCTTGCTCTTTCTAAGGCTGGTGTCAAACTCCTGAGCGCTAGGGATCCACTCACCTTGGCCTCCGAGAGTGCTAGAATTACGGGTATGAGCTATTTATTTTCTTTAGAGCTGTTCGTGTCTTCAGGGAAAATAATTTTGGGGGGAATTTTGGCCATATTAAGGTAAAATCATGCTACCATAATATAACAAATGCATCACAGCACATAAAATTAATTTTTTGTTGTTGTTAGAGATGCATCTCTATTATAAAAGCTACTTAGAGAAGTTGGGTCAGAAAGATAGAACTGTTTATAGTCTTAGATAAAATAACTATGCAAAGAGCTGTATAGCATTGTCTCTGACACATCCCAGAATTAATAAAATGACAAATATATCTAAACATGTATTGTGATATACATATACATAATATTTACTAACCTTAAGTAAATATTTGGTCCAACACCATTTTCTTGTTATAATGCCCATAATTCCATTATCAAGGATATTTTCATTTCTTCCCAGTCTTTTAAATTCATTAATAGTTTTTAGGTAAAGAATGTTATTTATTAGAAAAAATATTCCCTGTGGAAATATAACCACATGAGTCACACTTTGTCTTTCAGCATCACTCAGAATGTTTGGAGGCACTCTGACTGTAGTCCATGTAAGGAATGAGTCATTTGTTTGATAGCTCTCCATATCAGTTACTACAATAGCAACTGAAGGAAGACAAGCAATTGCTGAAATTATTAACTGACTACCGGCTTGTGAAGAGATTGGCAAAAAGCCAGGAGTATCAGGTAGAGTTGGAATAGGAAAAAGGAGCATAAAAAAAAGATCTGCAATAAAGCAATCTTGAAAAGTCACTAGGTTTCCTTTAATCTCATTTAGAACATCATCTATTGTTATTGGTAATAGGATACGCCAGGTCCTAAGAGAAAAAAAAAAAAAAAAGAATAAAATGATCTTTCCCTTACTGATCCATCCTGCTGCTGTATTGGCACTTATAATCTTAATTTTTTAAATTAAAATAAAACCTGGGTAAAAATAATAAAATAATACTAAAATGTTACCACTGCCAGATATCTTCTCATATTTCACTCTGGTCCCAAAGGAAAGCAATCTTCATTCTTATAGCTCTTTATTCTAAAATGTGTCTCCATATTCTCAAATGAATACTCTTATATTCTTTTTTTAATTTATTTTTTAATTATTGTTTGGGATTCATTGAGGGCACAATGAATTAGGTTACACTGATGGCATCTGTCAGATCAAGTCCCTCTTATAATTGTTTCCTGTCATACACTGTGACCCCACTCCCCTCTCTCCTCCCCTCTCCTTGCTCCCTCATTCCCCTACCCCCCTTGTATTATAGCTCATCTACGGCCTTCATATTAGAATTGAGTACATTGGATTCTTGCTTCTCCATTCTTATGATGCTTCACTAAGAAGAATGTGTTCCATCTCCATCCAGGTTAATACAAAAGATGTCAAGTCTTCATCTTTTTTAATTACTGACTAGTATTTTATGGTATAAATATATGACAGCTTGTTAATCCATTCCTGGGTTGGTGGGCTTTTAGGCTGTTTCCACATTTTGGCGATTGTAAATTGAACTGACATAAACAGTCTAGTGCAAATGTCCTTATGATAAAAGGATTTATTTCTTCTGGGTAGATGCCTAGTAATGGGAGTGCAGGATCAAATTGGAGGTCTAATTTGAGTTCTTTGAGGATTCTCCATACTTCCTTCCAAAAAGGTTGCATTAGTTTGCAGTTCCAGCAGCAGTGTAAAAGTGTTCTCTTCTCTGCACATCCATGCCAGCATCTGCAGCTTTGAGACTTTGTGATGTGGGGTAGTCTCACTGGGTTAGGTAATATCTCAGGGTAGTTTTGATTTGTATTTCTCTGATAATTAGGGATGGTGAGCATTTTTTCATGTTTGTTAGCCATTCATCTGTCTTCTTTAGAAAAGGGGAAAGGGGAAAGAGAGGGTGGGGAGAAATGGGTGGAGAAAGGGTAATTGGTGGGACCACACCTATGGTGCATCTTACAAGGGTACACGTGAAACTTACTAAATGTAGAATATAAATGTATTAACACAATGACTAAGAAAATGCCAGGAAGTCTATGTTAACCAGTGTGATGAAAATATGTCAAATGGTATATAAAACCAGTGTATGGTACCCCATAAAAAAAAGAACGAAAATAAAACCCTAAAGGAGAGGTATAAGATAAAAGAATTTATAAGGAAATAAATCATAGGTAAATTTAAATAAAGACGAACTATAGAAATAACAGTAATCAGTATCTTTGATGGGTAGAAATGAGGTATAGCTTAACATGTGAAATGGGAGCAAGATGAATAATTAAATTATTCTGAAATCCTTGTATTGTTTAGAAGTAATTTGTATACTTTTTAAAGTAAAGTAATGACTAAAAGAATAATAGAAAAACCAAAGTGAATGAAGAAGAAAGCTTAATAAGGAGAAAACTTGATGGGTATACAAAACCCCATTTTCTTTTCCTCCAGGGCACATTCCTAGGCTTTGTGTCCAAGCCTCCACTATAGTTAGGTGGGACCATGTGCCTGAGTTCTGACCAGTAGAATATAAACTTTCATGACATATGACCTGTCAGGCTTGGATCATCTCCTACAAAAATTAAGTTTTTGCATGACCCTCCAAACTTGGAAACTAAACAACCTTATGCTGAACAACAGCTGGGTCAAGGAAGAGATAAAGAAGGAAATCAATAGATTTATTTAAGAAAACACAATGAAACCACAAACTAACAAAACCTATGTGATACTGCAAAGACATTCCTAAGAGGGCAATTTATTGCATTAAATGCCTACATCCAAAAACTAGAACTCAAGTTAACAACCTGATGAACCACCTCAAGGAGCTGGAAATGGAAGAGGAATCTGATCCCAAACCTAGCAGAAAAGAAGAAATAACCTAAATGAGATCAGAATTCAGTGAAATTGAGAACACAAGAACCATAAAGAAGATCAATGAAACAAATATTGGTTCTTTGAAAAGATTAATAAAATCAATAAGCCCTTACCCAGATTAACTAGAAACCTAAACATAAGATCTGTAATAACTTTAACTAGAAACAAAAGGGGAAATAACAACAGATACCAGAGAGATGCTAAAGACCATCACTGATTACTACAAAAAACTGTATTCTAGCAAAGAGAATACAACTATACATTTAAAAAAGTTATGCATCATGGTCAGGTGGGCTTTATCCCAGGGATGCAAGGTTGGCTCAACATATGTATACAGATAAATGTAATTCACCACATAAATAGAAGGGAAAACAAAGACCATATAATCCCTCCCAGAGATGCAGAAAAAGCATTCAACAAAATTCAGCATCACTTTCTGACAAGAACACTTAAGAGGATAGGCATAGAGAAGTGACATGTTGTAAATTGATAGAAGCCATCTACAACAAATCCACAGCCAATATTATTCTGAATGGAATAAAACTGAAAGTATTTCCACATAGAACTGAAACCAGATAAGGATGTCCACTATCAAGACTGCTATTCAACATCATGCTAAAAGGTCTAGCCAGTGCAATAAGGTAAAGAAGGAGATCAAGGGTATTCAAATAGGGACACAGGAGGTCAAACTCTTGCTCTTTGTTGATGATATGATCTTATACTTACAAAACCCTAGGGGCTCCTTGAAGTGATCAAGGAATACAGTAAAGATGTGGGATACAAAATCAATGTGCACAAATCCGAAGTCTTTATGTACACCAAAAACAGGCTGAGAATTAAATCAAAGACACAATACCCTTAACAGTAGTTTAAAAGAAAATGAAATACCTGTGAATATACCTCTTAGAATGCATACTTTTTTTTTCCAGGTCTTAGTTGAAGGGCTTCTGCACATGTTAAGTACTCAATGTCAGAGATAGATTCTTGGAAACTAAGACCTTAAGTGAAATGATATATAATAAAACCAATTTTACCATAGTCTAATGGATATAAATAAGAATTAAGATCCTACAGTTTATTTCTGATCTTGAGAACATCAACAAATTTTGAATTAAAGACCCAAGACATGTATAATTTTAAACATTGAAATGTATGTGAGCTATATGTACATTTAAGAAAGATTAATAAAAATAAGTAAGAAAATTATTTATCCATATTTTTTAAGGCTGCATAATATTCCATGGTGTACATATACCACAATTTATTAATCCATTCATGGGTCCATGGGCATTTGGGCTTCTTCTATGCTTCTTCTTAGCAATTATGAATTGGGCTGCAATAAACATTCTAATGCTGTATCTTTGTTATAAAGTGATTTTTGGTCTTCTGGATATATACCTAGTAGAGGATTTGAAGGATCGAATGGCAGGTCTATTTTTAGATCCCTAAGTGATCTCCAAACATCTTTCCAAAAGGAACATATTAGTTTGCATTCCCACCAGCAGTTTACATGGATGGAGTTGGAACATATTCTTCTTAGCAAAGTATATTAAGAATGGAAGAAAAAGTATCCAATGTATTCTGCCCTACTATGAAACCAATTTATAAGCACCCACAGTTCCATATGAAAGCTATAACCCACTACAGCCCAAGATAAAGGGAAAACAGGAGGGGGAGGGAAGGAAGGAGGAGGAATGGAGGGAGGGTAATTGGTGGGACGACACCTATGGTGCATTTTACAAGGCTAAATGTTAAATCTACTAAGTATAGAATATAAATGTCTTAACACAATAACTAAGAAAATGCAGTGAAGGCTATGTTTACCAGTTTTATGAAATTATTTCAAATTATACATAAAACCAGCACATTATACCCCATAATTGCATTAATGTACACAGCTATCATTTAATTAAAAAAAAGAAAGAAAATTATTTACTCAATTTTTGATCAATCAGCAAGAAATGGTGATCATAGTGATGGTGGGTTAGATCAAGAAATAAATGTTTGTAAAGCAAAAAATTTAAGGGGTATCTTCTAGCACCATGAAGTTCTAAAATAATCACAAATATGGTGGCTCCTGAGTGCTTTCATTGTTTATTGTTGTATGATTATTGCATAATTTACAAATTTTATTTTATAATAATTTGTATTCATTCATTCATTTTTTCACCCCCACTTATTCAAGTTCAGTGTTGCAGGTGACTAGAACCAATTCCAGCCACTGAGAGCTCAAGATGGGAACCAACCGTGGAGAGGACATTATTCCATAGTGGTATGCACTCACATTCTCCTATTGTTTGTTTTTTTCTCTCACTAACTGGAAGGTCACTGAACACAAGAACTTTCTCTTTAGTTGTAAGCATCTTGCCCTGTCCCTTGCTGCTCAACAGATTAAGAAAAGTTGACCAAACCTTGTGATAACCTACCAGGTTTAATAGTAATAACTTCTCAGGTAGAACTTGTAGGGTGTGTGGTTGTGAGTATATGTGCACTTGTGGTTAAGATATCTATCACACCATTATGGCTCACTTTTATGGACCAGCAGGAAACATTTTAATACATTTCTGAATGAGGCTGAGGGTTAGGTATTAATACAAACTGTGGAAATATAATCCAACAGTCTGATTGGCATTTTCTGAGTTGGTAATAAACTCTGATTATTGCATTTTTTTGTATTTCATAAAAGAAGGCAGTTAGAAATTACATATAAGATACATTCCTAAAATTACATAAAGTTTTCATTCTAAGTTGCTGTCGTTTTGGAATTTTTAATTTGAACTTTATATTTGGAATTAAAAAATTAAATACCCCTCATTGAATCCTTTTGGAAGAATAGCTTTTCTCTTCAAAATTGTAAATATTGTAGGGTGCTGTCCCAATGTATTCAACTGTGTGCTGAGTACTATGGAATTCTGTAACAAACAAAATAAAATTTTTATTTTAACTATTTCCATAGCCAAAAGTATTATGAAATGACATAATGATTTACCAATGTTTTATTTTAGTTAAGACATTGTTCAACTTTGTAAATTTATCACATTTTCAAAATTTAGCTTTGTTTTTTCTATGATATAGCTACCTCTCCATTAGAATTTTATGAATTACAAATAAAGTATATTACAGTTTTCAACATGCCCAAAACACCATGAACAATCATAATCCTGAATGATCTGAAACTATGGAACCCTTAAATAAATAACCCTAGTTTTAGTGCCAATCAAATACATAATGGTGTTCTAAAAATTAATCTGTCAGAATTCCTTCTACTTGACCTTGTCTTCAAAATGACATCCTCTTTCAAGGCAGGTTTCAAATGACACCTGGAGACTTTAAGAATAATTCTCTTAGAATTCAGATAGATCTGAAAAGTTCCCTTTGTATTGTGACATACAGAGAGAAGTTGAAGTTAGCTGTAATTATTCTTTAATAAGATATTTTCATTTATTAATTTATTTTGGAGACAGAGTCTTACTCTGTCACCCTGCGTAGAGTGCTAAGGCATCATATCTCACAGCAACCTCAAACTCTTGGGCTAAAGTGATTCTTAGGTTCCTGAGTAGCTGGGATAATAGGCACCAGCCAAAATGCCTGGCTCAATAAGGTATTTTTAGAATAGAGGTAACTGATTCATTTTGAAGAATTCCTAAAATTAAAAATTAAATAATGAAGGGAAGTCCATAATTCTATAGCTTTCTTCTGTCCTAATCCTCCAATAATGCTCTTGTTTACTTTTCTAGAAATATGCCAACCACCCACAAAGGAGCCGTTGAGAATGCTTTGATGAGTTCAGTAAGGGTGTAGTCATGGGAGTTGTGGGTATGGTGGAATAGAATTTAACTTATTTTGAAGAGTAGAAATAGTAGTCGGGGTGACCTCCCTGAAGAATATACATTTAATAATTTTTATAAAGTGGTGGTGGGTTAAATCAAGAAATAAAATTATATATATATATATATATAAAATTCCCTCTGCATAATTTTAAAAAAATTCAATTTTCAAATAAGTTTTACGAGGAAAATCATGAGGCCCCTGCTGTGAGATTTCATACATTCCTATTTTACCCCTGCCCTC
>CAUYPK010046258.1:0-13444 GCA_963574355.1 Loris lydekkerianus
GTGCAAGCTACTTGGGAGGCAGAGGCAGGAGAATCGCTTGAGCCCAGGAGTTGGAGGTTGCTTTGAGCTGTGATGCCACAGCACTCTACCCAGGGCGACAGCTTTAGGCTCTGTCAAAAAAAAAAAAAAAAAAAAAAAAAACACAAACAAACAAAAAATCATCTGGAAAGGATCTGACATTCTAGAAACTATTATATTAAGAATATTTGTGGGGTGGCGCCTGTGGCTCAAGGAGTAGGGTGCTGGGCCCATATACCGGAGTGGCGGGTTCAAACCTGGCCCCGGCCAAAAACTGAAAAAGAAAAACAAAAGAAAAAAAAAAGAAAAAAGAAAAAGAATATTTGTGATGGCTCAGCACCTGTAGCTCAACCAGCTAAGGCGCCAGCCACATACACCAAAGTTGGCAGAATCCACCCTAGGCCTGCCAAACAACAATGATAACTACAACCAAAAAATAGCCAGGTGTTGTGGCAGGCACCTGTAGTCCCAGCTACTTGGGAGGCTGAGGTAAGAGAATCACTTAAGCCCAGGAGTTGGAGGTTGCTGTGGGCTGTGATGCCATAGCACTCTACCCAGGGCAACAGCTTGAGGCTCTGTCTTCAAAAAAAAGATATTTGTGATTCATGGAAGTAAGTCAAAATACCAGCCTTAACAGAAATTTAGAAGAAATTGATTTCAACTCTTATAGATAACTTCAGTGGAGGAAGTGCTTGCAGATGCAGTGGAAACAACATGAGAACTAGGCAGAATAAGAAGTGGAGCCTGAAGATCTGACTGAATTACTATAATCTCATGAGAAAATTGAATGAACGAGGAGTTGCTTCCTATGGATGAACAAAGAAAGAGGTTTCTTGAGATGGAAACTACTCCTATTAAAGATGCTAAGAACATTGATGAAACAAAGAATTTAGAACAGTACGTAAACTAAGTTGATAAAGCAATAGCAGAGCTTAGAGCAGTGGTTCTCAACCTTCCTAATGCTGCAACCCTTTAATACAGATCCTGTGGGTCTCGACCCACAGGTTGAGAACCGCTGGTTTAGAGAACTGATTCCAATTTTGAAAGAAGTTCTACTGTGGGCAAAATGCTATCACACAGCATGGCATGTTACAAATTTTTCGTGAAAGTAAGAGTCAATCAATGTGGCAAACATCGTTGTTGTCTTATTTTAAGAAATTGACACAGCCACCTCAATATTCAGTAAGCACCATGCTCATCAGTCAGCAGCCATCAACACTGAGGCAACACTCACCACTGGTAAAAAAGATGACTGGCTGAAGGCTCAGATGATTGTTAACATTTTTTAACAAAAAAAGTATTTTTTTTTCTGAGACAGAGTTTCACTATTTTGCCCTTGATAGAGTGCTGTAGCATCATAGCTCACAGCAACCTTAAACTCTTGGGCTTAAGAGATTCTCTTGCCTCAGCCTCCCAAGTAGCTGAGACTACAGGCGCTTACCACAACGCCCAGCTATTTTTTGTTGCAGTTGTCATTGTTTAGCTGGCTTCAGTCTCCCAAGTAGCTGGGACTACAGGCACCTGCCACAACGCCCTAATAGTTCTTGGTTGCAGCCATCATTGTTGTTTGGCAGGCCTGGGCTGGATTTGAACCTGCCTGCTCAGGTGTATATGGGCTGGCGCCTTGGCCGCTTAAGCCACAAGTGCCGAGCCTGCTTTTTTTATTTTTGAGACAGAGTCTCACTTTGTCACCTTTGTAGAGTGCCATGGCGTCACAGCTCACAGCTCACAGCAACCTCAAACCCCAGGGCTTAAGTGATTCTCCTGCCTCAGCCTCTAGAGTAGCTGGGATTATAGGTGCCCTCCATAATGTCCAACTATTTTTAGAGATGGAGTCTGACTTTGACTCAGGTTGGTCTTGAACTCCTAAGCTCAAGTGATCCACCTGCCTCAGCCTCCCAGAGTGCTCGTGTTACAGGGGTAAGCTACATCGTCTGGCCTTAATTAAGGACTTTTTAAAGACACAATGCTATCCCATGCTCAACAGACTACAGTAGAGTATAAACATACTTGTATATGTATTTTATATATATTTTTTGAAAACCATAAAACTTGATGTGCTTTGTTGCAGTATCTGCTTTAATTGCTTTAGCCTAGCACCAAACCCATGTTATCTCTGAGGTGTGCCTATATTTATCCCAGAAAAATACATATGAGATTAAAAGAAGTAAACTGCACCTATCCTTACTATTGCTGGCTTTACCTCCCACAAGTCCTGCTGAAAAAATGTCAGACTCAAATCATGGTAGCAGCCAGAAGAATTTCTCTGAGGAGGAAATAGATAATGAAGAAAGTGTGATTTTGACATTGGTTCCAGTTAAAGACAATTCAGATAATGAACAAATGGAACCAACTGTTTCTTCAATTATTGATGTCAAACTGAACAATCCCCAGAAACACAACGAAGATATGAGAACAGGGACTGCCTCAGTGAGCCAGCCCTACAACTCTGAGAAGTTCAGGAAAATTCATCTACCTCCAACAAATAAACAAGCAAAAGCTACCCGAAAAGCTAGATGTAAAAAACCTGACCTTCCCTTGCCAACCGTTTTGCCTCCCATTAATGATGTGTGTTGAGACACTTTGAGGAACTGGTGCCAGCAACTCAAGTTGAGTACTGATGGGCAAGAAAACAGAAGTTTTCCTGAGGCTTCAGGAGCATGCCTTTCCTGAACAGAAATGTGAAATTCCTGAAACAGCAAAGGAGGCCAAAGTACATTCATGTTCAAGGAAACTCAAGGCAGAGACCAAGACAGCAAGACCTCAGGAAAGGTCCAAGGTGAGTGTGAAAACAGAAGATCATGATAGAGTGGAAGTGATTAACATCAGCTCAGGAATCTGCATTGGCATCCTGGGCAAGGATTGCTGCAAAAGCTGGTCAGTCTAAGACTCTGAATCCATGGTCCATTCCTGCTTCTGCTGAGGCCTTTTTGGCAAAAGCTTCTGGCCTTAGGTGGTGTGTGATCCATGGCAAGCCTCTCCCCGAAGACACAGAGGGTTGGGTGCGCCTACAGTTTCATGCAGGTCAGGCCTGGGTGCCTGTCACTCCCCGGAGGATGATTTCCCTCTTCCTGTTACCAGCCTGCATTTTCCCATATCCAAGCCTAGAAGATAATTTGTTATGCCCTGAATGTGCTAAGAGAAATAAGAAGATAATGAAAAGATTAATGATAGCAAAGAGGAAGAAGCAAACTACTTCAAACACAAAGTGGGAAACCAGAATGTGCCACCTCAAACTCTGCGGCAGAAGAAGAGGAGGGTGAATAAGGAAGATATTATGGTCCAAAGTATTAGAGAGTGATGGATATACTTTCAGAATGTGTAAGCTAATTTGAGGAAATGAAAGAAGAGATCATTGGAAGGAACCTCTTTGATCTACAGAACAGAATCAAGTAATTAGGACTCCATTGTGAAGATGGTTGACTGGGTGACAGCCCTGGCTAAGAATACCCTTCGGAAGGCTTGGAAAGCCACTAAAATAAAGTCATTGCAGTCGATTTAAAAAAAAAAAAAAGAAAGAAAAGAAAAATACATGTGTACCCAAAAGGCCTATTTAAAGATAATCCCTGAAACTTGCTACAAAACTAAAAATTAAAATCAATTTAATTAAGGTGGTAATCCTTAAATACAATATAGTAAATCTATCCTAAAGAATACTATGTGGCACTTAAAAAGAGGTAAATATAGGGCAGCGCCTGTGTCTCAAAGGAGTAGGGCGCCGGCCCCATATGCCAGAGGAGGTGAGTTCAACCTCAGCCCCAGCCAAAAACTGCAAAGAAAAAAAAAAAAAAAGGTAAATATAAATGTATTAAAATGGCAACACTTCCAGGATATATTATTTATATTTATTTATTTATTTATTTGAGACAGAGTCTCACTTCATCACCCTCAGTAGAGTGCTGTAGCATCACAGCTCACAGCAATCTCCAACTCCTGGGCTTAGGCAATTCTCTTGCTTTAGCCTCCCGAGTAGCTGGGACTACAGGTGCCCACTACAACGCCCGGCTATTTTTTGTTGCATTTTGGCCAGGCCCGGGTTTGAACCTGCCACCCTCAGTATATGGAACCAGCGCCCTACCCACTGAGTCACAGGTGCCGCTCTCCAGGACATATTATTAAAGTGGAAATACAAAGTTGTAGGGAGGCTGAGGCAAGAGTCACCTAAGCCCAGGAATTTGAGGTTGCTGTGAGCTGTGTGACACCACGGCACTCTACTGAGGACGATAAGTGAGACTCTGTCTCTACAAAAAGAAAGAAATACAAACTTGTAGAATAATGTGTATGGTATAATCCTAGTATTGTAAAAAGCAAACTAACGTTAGCATATGTGTATATGTGCAAATACATTAAAAATAACTATAAGATACAGTCTAGGGCCGAGCACGGGCTCACGCCTGTAATCCCAGTACTCTGAGAGTTGAAGCAGGCAGATTGCCCTGAGCTCACAGGTTTGAGACCAGCCTGAGCAAGAGCAAGAGCAAAACCCCATCTCTAAAAATAGGCAGGCATTGTGAAGGGCACCTGTAATCCCAGCTACTCGGGAGGCTGAGGCAAGAGAATGACTTAAGCCCAAGAGTTGGAGGTTGCTAGGAGGTATGATGCCACGGCACTCTACCGAGGGTGACATAGTAAGACTCTGTCTCAAAACAACAAAAGAAATATCGTTGGCTCGGTGCCTGTGGCTTAAGCGGCTAAGGCGCCAGCCACATACACCTGAGCTGGCAGGTTTGAATCCAGCCTGGGCCCACCAAACAACAATGATGCCTGCAACCCAAAAATAGCCTGGCATTGTGGCGGGTGCCTGTGGTCCCAGCTACTTGGGAGGTAGAGACAGGAGAATTGCTTGAGCCCAGGAGTTAAAGGTTGCTGTGAGCTGTGATGCCACAGTACTCTACCCAGGGCGACGGCTTGAGGCTCTGTCTCGAAAAACAAATAAACCAAAAGAAAGATATAGTCTAAAAATTAAATTAATGGCATTATCATTAATGAAAAAGAAGACAAGCTAGACATGGTGGCATTCCCCTGTAATACTAGCTACTCAGGAGGATTAGGCGGGAGGATTAGTGGTGCCCAGGAGTTCAAGGCTATCATGTACAAAAATCACATCTAAGAATAGGCATTGTATTCTAACCTGGGCAACACAGCAAGACCCAGTTTCTAAAAAATAAAAAAGACTTCCTTTTTTACATTGTTTGATACTTACTCTGTTTGACTCTTTTTATCTTCATGTATTAATTATACCATTTTTAAAAAGTATTACTTAAAAGGTGTACGTTATTTTAAACTGACCATCCATGCAGGTTAGGAGCTGGGCTACAATTCTTCGTTCCATATCTTTTGAAGCAACTTCTCTTTTGGGGGTAATAGCATCAATTTCATCGATGAAAATGATACATGGTGCATTTGACTAGAAATGAAAATATAAGACAACCATAAATACTTTCCCTACATTGAAGTATAGTTAAGAATATACATTTAAAAAAAAAATCTTAAAGTTCAATGATTATTCACCCAAAGAAAAACCCTAATGGACACAGTGCACAGTGTTTTACTTCTGATTTTAAGAGAACCAAGATGCCTAAAGAACAGTAAGAGACTGAAGATAAGGTAACACATTTATACTCTTTTCATCAATTCCTGTTTTATGATAAATCCAATGAAATTCTTTTGTAATTAAAGGTATTTGCTATGCTATGAAATATAAGCAATAAGCATATAAACTTTATTTATTTATTTATTTTTTGAGACAGAGTATCACTCAGTCACTCTGGGGTTGAATACCAGCAGTGTTATATAGCTCACAGCAACCTCAAACTATTGGGCTCAAGCAATTCTCTTCCTACAGCCTCCCAAGTAGCTAGGACAACCGGTACCTGCCACAACGCCTGGCTATTTTTAGAGATGGGGTCTCACTGTTGCTCAGGCTGGTCTCGAACTCCTGAAATCAAGCAATCCATCCACCTGCCTCAGCTTCCCAGAGTGCTAAGATTACAGGCGTGAGCCATCGTACCCAGCCAGCATATATACTTTAAATTAGAAAATTCAAGCTTACTAGAAATTTTGAGTGCTTCTACCAAAATAAAGTCTCTAAGCTTTTCCCTAGAATTTACTAAAAAAGGAATTTGAGAAATATCGGAAGCTTATAAAAAAAAATTTGTGGTAAAATATATATACAATTTACCACTTTATTTAATTATTTCAGATGTAGTTTCATTTTGTTGCCCTCCCTATAGTGCCGTGGCATCATAGCTCACAGCAACCTCAAACTCAGGGGCTCAAGTGATTCTCTTGCCTCAACCTCCTAAGTAGATGGGACTACAGGCACCTGCCACAACGCCAGACTCTTTTTAGAGACAGGGTCTCGCTCTAGCTCACAGTACTCTACCCAGGGTAGAGTCTTGAACTCAGGCAATCCACCCACCTTGGCCACCCAGAATGCTAGGATTATAGGTGTAAGCTACTGTGCCCTGTCCAATTTACCATTCTAAACACTTTTTAGGCTGGGTGCAGTGGTTCACACCTGCAATCCTAGCACTCTGGGAGGCTGAGGTGGATGAACTGCTTGAGCTCACAAGACCAGCCTAAGCAAAAGTGAGACCCTATCTCTATTAAAAACAGAAAATTGGAGGCAAGATGATCGCTTGAGCCAGAGAGTTTGAGATTGTTGTAAGCTGTGATGTTTCGGCATTCTATTCAGGGCAACAGCTTTTGAGACTCCGTCAATAAAACAAAACAAAACAGTTTTGGCTTGGGTGGCGCCTGTGGCTCAAAGGAGTAGGGCACTGGCCCCATATGCTGGAGGTGGCAGGTTCAAACCCAGCCCTGGCCAAAAACTGCAAAAAAAAAAAAAAAAAAGTTTTGGCTCAGCGCTTGTAGCTCAGTGGCTAGGGCACCAGCCATGCACACCAAAGCTGGCAGGTTCAAAGCCTGGGCCTGCTAAACAACAATGACAACTACAAACAAAAAATAGCCATGTGTTGTGGTGGGTGCTGTAGTCCCAGCTACTTGGGAGACTGAGGGAAGAGAACTGCTTAAGCCCAACAGTTTGAGGTTGCTGTGAGCTATGACACCATAGCACTCTACTGAGGGCCACATATTAAGACTCTGTCTCAAAAAAAAAGTTTTGTGGCATTAAGTACATTAACACTGATATGTAACCATTCACCCCCAGAACTTTTTCATCTTCCATCCAAGTCTTAAAGACTATATTAAAAAAGGAAAGATGATAAAGTTCTAATAAATAGGTGTGTTTAATGATCATCTCCACTATTTTTATTTTAGAAATAAACTAGATGGGGGCCCAGGTACAACGGCTCATGCCATAATCTTAGCACTTTAGGAGGCCAAAGCAGGAGTATTGTGTGAAGGCAGGAATTTGAGACCAGTTTGGGAAACAGTAACACTTATGCCTATAAAAAATTTTTAAAAATTAGCCAGGCATCATGCAACACAACCTGTTGCAGCTCCTGGAGAGGAGACTGGAACAGAAGGATTTCTCAACCCCACAAGTTTGAGGCTATGATAACACCACTACACTCTAGCCCAGGTAAGAGAAAAACAGAGAAAAAAGAGAGAGAAACTAGATATTGTATCTACCAGGTACAATGAACACTATTCTGGTGATGGCACACCAAAAGCACTGACAAGACATTATATAAGACATTCATATAACAAGAACACTGTATCCCCTTAATTATTATTTTGGAAAAAAGAAAAGAGGATGGAAGGATCAACTACCTAGAGCAGTCAAATTCATAGACAGAAAGCAGAATGGTGGTTGCCAGGGACTGGAGGAAGGAAGAAATAGGGTGTTACTGCTTAACAGGCAAAGAGTTTCTGTTCAGAAAGATGAAAAATTTATGGAGGTGGATGGTGTTGATGGTCACACAACAATGTGAATGTTCTCAATGCCACAAAACTGTACACTTAAAAATGTTTTAAAATGGCAAATTTTGTTATGGAATTTTTTTTTTTTGCAGTTTTTGGCCGGCCATACATACACCATATGGGGCCGGCATGAGACAGCCTCAAAACTTGAGACGCTGGGTGGCGCCTGTGGCTCAAAGGAGTAGGGCACCAGCCCCATATGCCCGAGGTGGCAGGTTCAAACCCAGCCCCAGCCAAAAACTGCAAAAAAAAAAAAAAAGAAACTTGAGGCTCTGTCTCACAACAAAGTGAGACTCTGTCTCAAAACATGAGCATGTGACGCTCATGCTACCAAGGGTGACATAGAGAAATTCTGTCCTTTGAGCCACAGGCACTGCCCTTGTTATGGAAATTTTATGACACACAGAAAAGGAGAGGTAGCTCACACCTGTAACTCTAGTAAATAAGACGGCTGAGATGGGAGGATCCCTCGAGCCCAGGAGTTTGGGACCACCCTGGGCAACATGACTAGACCTTATCTCTAAAAAAAAGACAAAAAATAAAAAAGATGGTGGCTCCTGTAGCTCAGTGGGTAGGGCGCCGGCTCCATATACGGAGGGTGGCAAGTTAGAACTGGGCCCTGGCCAAACTGCAACAGAAAATAGCCATGTGTGGGTGGACGCCTGTATTCCCAGCTACTTGGGAGGCTAAGGCAAAAGAATTGCCTAAGCCCAGGAGCTGGAGAAGGCGACAAAGTGAGACTCTGTCTCAAAAAACAAAAAACAACAGAAAAAAAGGAGACTCAGCATCTATGGCTCAAGCAACTAAGGCGCCAGCCACATACATCTGAGCTGGCAGGTTCGAATCCAACCCGGCTCACAAAACAATGACGGCTGCAACCAAAAAATAACAGGGGGTTGTGGCAGGTGCCTATAATCCTAGCTACCATGGCACTATACCCAGGGTGACAGCTTGAGGCTCTGTCTAAAAAAAAAAAAAAAAAGAAAGTAAACAAAAAAAAAAAAAAACACCCAGCATGGTGGCATGTGCCTGTAGTTCCAGTTACTCAGAAGGCTGAGGCAGGAAGGAGAATCACTTGAGCCCAGGAGTTCAAGGTTTCAGTGAGCTGTGACTATACCACTGCAGTCCAGCCTGGGTCACCAAAGTGAGACCCCATCTCTTTAAAAAATAGAAAGAAAAAAAAAGGAGATAAGTTAAATTTTAAATTTATATTCAATAGTTAGAAGTGACATGGATTATGCTAAGAGTCAGAATTTCAGCCTGGCTAAGACATCTTAAATTCCTGGAGTCATTTTATTTTATTTATTTATTTTTTAGAGACACAATCTCACTATGTTGCACTCAGTAGAGCGCTGTGACATCAAAGCTCACAGCAACCTCCAACTCTTATTGGCTTAAGTGATTCTCTTGCCTCAGCCTCCCAAGTAGCTGCGACTACAGGCGTGGGCCACAACACCCGGCTATTTTTTGTTGCAGTTTGGCCAGGGCCTGGTTTGAACCCGCCACCATTGGTATATGGGGCCAGCGCCCCACTCACTGAGTCACAGGCGCCGCCCTACAGTTGTTGCTGTTTAGCTGGCCCCAGGCCTGGTTCGAATCCTCCACCCTCGGTGTATGAGGCTGGCGCTGTAACCACTATGCTACGGGCTCCGAACCCCCTGGGGTCATTTTAAAGAATAAGATACTTGGGCCGGGTGCAATGGCTCACGCCTATAATCCTAGCACTCTGGGAAGCTGAGGTGGGTGTAATGCCCTGAGCTCACAGGTTTGAGACCAGCCTGAGTAAGAGCGAACCCACTCCCCACAGACTCCCCATCTCTAAAAGTTGCCAGGCGTTACAGTGGGTGCCTGTAGTCCCAGCTACTTGGGAGGCTAAGGCAAGAGAATTGCTTGAGCCAAAGAGTTGGAGGTTGCTGTGAGCTGTGATGCTCACGCTACCAAGGGTGACATAGAGAGACTCTGTCTTAAAAAAAGAAACAAAAAAAGGGCAGCTCCTTTGGCTCAAGGAATAGGGCGCTCGCCCCATATACCAGAGGTGGTGGGTTCAAACCGAGCCCAGGCCAAAAAAAAAAAAAAAAGATTCTTTGGGTGGTGCCTGTGGCTCAGTGAGTAGGGCATGGGCCCCATATATCGAGGGTGGCAGGTTCAAACCCAGCCCCAGCTGAACTGCAACCAAAAAATAGTCGGGCGTTGTGGCGGGCGCCTGTAGTCCCAACTGCTCGGGAGGCTGAGGCAGGAGAATCGCGGAAGCCCAAGAGCTGGAGGTTGCTGTGAGCTCTGATGTCACAGCACTCTACTGAGGGCGGTAAAGTGAGACTCTGTCTCTACAAAAAAGAAAAGGAAAAAAAAAAAAGAATAATGCATTTTCTACTTATTACTTCTGGGTGAGACAACCTAGAATTTTTCACCAGTTAGATTCATGTTTGATTTCAAATGAAACGTATTATTTCTCTAACAGCTAGATGATTAGGTCTATTTAATACTTTAAATAGTTAGCTATCATGTGCGGCAAATTACCACGTTTATAAAAGAATGGCCAGTGAATGGGTTAATAAATACTGGCATCAAGAAAACAGGATCTTAAGCATAACACCGTAACATCTGGCAACCTGGCATTAGTCACTGGCTAACTCACCACAGCTTGTTCAAATAGTTCTCTTAGCTTCTGCTCAGACTCTCCAGATACTCCAGAAACAATCTCTGGAGCAGCCACTTTTAGAATTGGCAATTCAAGTTCCTAGGCACAAATATAAGAAGAACAAAATATTCAAATTTTTTAGTTCTCTACTTTCTTTACCTAGTCCTCTCAAAATTACATGTTTTAAATAACTATTTTCCAGAGAAACTTTATCTATTTGTGTTGGCCCAATGAAAAACACCACTTAAAAACCTATGGCTTGGCTCGGCTCCCATGGCTCAAGCGCCTAAGGTGCCAGCCACATACACCTGAGCTGGCGGGTTCGAATCCAGCCCAGGCCCGCCAAACAATGACGGCTGCAACCAAAAAATAGCCGGACATTGTGGCAGGCACCTGTAGTCCCAGCTACTTGGGAGGCAGAGGTAGGAGAATCGCTTGAGCCCAGGAGTTTGAGGTTGCTATGAGCTATGATACCACAGCACTCTACTCAGGGTGACAGTTTGAGGTTCTGTCTCAAAAAACAAACAAACAAACAAAAAAAAACCTATGGCTCTATGCAAACACATTAAGTAGATACCTACTACTTCTTTTTATGTTATACCTATCACCACAAAACTGTTATCTCTTTTGAATAAAAGGTCTTGACTCTCAGGAGACATGTTTTCCCCTACTTAGGGCTAAGTCAAAACAATTCTGTTATTCATTTGCTTAATAGGAAATTGCAGGGGGTTATAAGAAAAATGTTCCCACAAACCCTGCTTAACATTTCTCCATCCCTTAGTCAGAGGAGAGTTCAACTCTTTAAAAAAAAAAAAAAGAGAGAGGCCAGCACCTGTAGCTCAGTGGGTAGGGCACAGGCCACATACACCCAGACTGGCGGTTGAAACCCAGCCTGGACCAGCTAAAACAAGAAAGGCAACTGCACCAAAAAAAAAAAAAAAAATAGCTGGGCATTGTGGCAGGCACCTGTAGTCCCAGCTACTTGGGAGGCTGAGGCAAGAGAATCACTTAAGTCCAACAGTTGAGGTTTCTATGAGGGGTGTGAAGCCATGGCACTCTACTGAGGGCAACACAATGAGGCTTTGTCTCAGACCAAAAAAGAAAAAGGCTGTGCCCATAGCTGAGTGGTTAGGTAGCCAGCCACAAATGCAGAGGCTGGTGGATTCGAACCCAGCCCAGGCCAGCTAAAACAACAAAGACAACTGCAACAACAACAACAAAATAGCCTAGCATTACGGTGGGTGCCTGTAATCCCAGCTGCTTGGGAGGCTGAGGCAAGAGAATTGCTTACATCTAAGAGTTCGAGGTTGTTGTGAGCTGTGATGCCAGAGCACTCTACTGAGGGGGATATGGTGAGACTCTCTCAAAAAAAAAAAAAAAAGGAAGAGAAACTACTGCTCTCTGATCAATATAGGGAACAATCTTGACAAACTCCTACTATTCTTCTGGCTATCCTAAAGTTTTACATCTTCAATCATACCTTCTTTGACCCCTAAATATAACTTGGGCATCCTAACATGTACCACGTAGCATTTAACATTTCTATTTGCCACTTATTACGATCGCTACTTTGTACAGCATTTATTTACATGAATGATTGTTTAATGTATGTCATATTAGAACTGGGATTGTGGTACTTACCACCATATTTCAATATCTGGCATGCAGCAGTTATGCAATAGAATTATTCAACAAAAATGAAGAAACTAATCAAATCCCCCCATATAAATGATTTTCTTTCACCAGGCATTAATCTATTAGTGATTCGTACAGTATGCTATTCTTCTAATTAAAGTTACATATTTGTGATTTTTTTTTTGGATTAAAGATGGCGGCTGAGTAACAGCTTCCCTGCAACTGGGCACGGGGAATCTGGGGAGACAAGACTCTAGACATCTCTGGCCGGTGGGATCTGCTATGATCATCCCTTTGAGGATACAGGGACCCAGCAAGGGACTTCTGGACCCCAGGAGGAGGACAAAAACAGTGGAAAACTGGCAAGTGGCTGCATGTGTTCGATCGACCTAATCACGCCGGCAACCATGAGTACAAGCAGCACTGAGACTGCAAACTGGAAAGGCCCTACCTGTGAACTGTTTTGGTGTTCTTGGACTTGGCACTCAGTTGATCTGCCTTGAAGAGAGCTTGAGCAGAAGTGTGGAGAACGTTGGGCATTATCTGGGGCCCCAAAATGAGCCACTGAGCTGGGCTCAGTGAAAGCCATTGTGTGAAAAAACTGCTCCAGCAAGCCCCGCCCTCAGGGTTCCAGAGCAAGGAACGGGCGGGAAAAAGTAACCTAGTGACTGAGCAGCTTAAAGGCGGGGACAGAACTGCCTCACAGCCCTAATCCTTAGGGGCAGAGTGAGACAGTCTTGGCACACTGGAGCCTTGGGCTGTTGCCTTGGGTAGAGTGCTCTGACATCACAGCTCATAGCAACCTCAAACACCTGGGCTTGGCCCCGCCCAGACCTCCATAAGAGGTGTGCAGTGAAACCTCACCAATGACCCGCACCCACCGGGGCTCCACATTCCCTGACCAGGAACTGCGGGAGCAATGCAACCCTGCGTCCCCCCTCCTGTGTTCTCCCAGCCTCCACACTAGCTCATCCATCTGACCAGGGACTCTGGTAACTGTGTGCCCTCTGGAGCCTGCCCTACCTCTGTGCAGAGCCCTTCTCCTGGCCACAGACTGCTAGAGTCTTCGGTTCTCTGTGCCAAAGTCACTAGGTGCCAGGCACAGAGAACCATGTGCACAACTCCCAGCCCTGTTGCTGAATCCGGGTGTGTCGCACACCAGAGCTGCTTCCACAACCAGAACTCCCTAACTACAGCAGCCCCAGAGGAACTACACAGGGTCACTCCCTAACAAAGATCCAGCAACAATAGAGTGATCCCGCTGGG
>CAUYPK010046259.1:0-35454 GCA_963574355.1 Loris lydekkerianus
GCCTGAAACTGCCTCTACCTAGATACAGCCAATGTGGTACCATGCCACTGGCCCGACCCTGTCACTCACCTCTTCCCCCGCCTTCTTTCCCTGCCCCTTCTCCACAATAAAAAAATAAATAAATTCAAAAAAATAAAAAAATAAATAAATAAATAAAAAGACAATAGAAATAAGATGTAGCAATAATACGAAAAATAAAATAGGCATAACGTGAAAAAAAAAAAGAAAAATTTATTGAATTATGCATAAAAATTATCATTTGCAAGAAGCATAGTAGACCAAGGAAACATCAGTATGGAAACAGTTAGGAAAAACCTAACCATAAATCTTGGCCAACAACTCACGGCTCTGGTTCTCTCATCATGACAATGTACCATCTTCACGTGGCACTGTTTGTGAGCGAGTACTGGAACTGTATGGGAACTAACAGTATTGTAACCCTCTTCCTACTCAACTGATCTGGCCCCAATAACTTTTTTTTACCCAAAGATAAAGGAGATATTGTAAGGAACATATTTTAATGACCTTCAGGACATCAAGGGTAATACAATGGTAGCTTTGATGGCCATTCCAGATAACAAGTTCCAAAATTGCTTTGAAGGGTGGACTAGGCACCAGTGTTAGTGCCTGGCTTCCTATAGGGAGTACTTTGAAGGTGACCATAGTGATGAGGTATGCAGCACTTTTTCTAGGATGAGTTTGTGAACTTCATCGTCAGACCTCCAAATTTGTCCTAGAAAGTGCTATGTACCTCATTGCTGAGTATCACTACTATCACCTTTGATATACTCTCCTTGAAAAGCAATGTACTGACACCTGTGCCTAGTCTATCCTTCAAAGAAATTTTGCAACTGTTTTTCTGGAGTGACCATCAGAGCTGTCAACATATGGTCCCCAAAACACACAACAATAATAATGCAATAATAATGAATTCCACTTAGCAAGACATTGGCACACTTCAACATGAACATAGCTGTGAGACATTGATATACCAAGCTTATGAAACCTTACTGAAGTGTTCGAACAGTGCTGCCAATGTAAGGGTACAATGGCAAGTTCACAAACTTAATTGTCAGACCTCCTGTTTCTAACCTGTAATCTATCATAAAAAAGGATTTCTAAAAATATCTCATTTAAACAAAGACCTAATGGAACAAAAAGAATAGCAAAGTGTGTTTAAATTGATGAAAGAATATTCCTGGAAGAAATTCATGCAAGAGCAAAGACACAGAGTTGGGTACATGATGTTGGAGTAGTCAGGAGCCAGAACAGTGTGATTACAAGGCTGTGTATAGAGTAGGTCAGATAGGTTACATAAGGCTAGGCTGTGAATGGAATTCTGTTCATTGCAAGTAGATAGGCCTTGACTTGTGAGATAGGGAGTTTCTGCAGGCTTATGTACAGATAAATGACAGGATCTAACTATAGTTTCAAAGGATCACTATGGGTGTCGTTTTGAGAAGAGAATGTTAAGGAAGTTGCTGGTAGTAGTGTGATGAACTAGGAGGTTATTGCTGTGATATAATTAAAAAGGGAATAACAGAGAAAGTGAGTAGAATTGGATTTGGCATATGTAGTCATTCATCTCATTTACAAACATTTATTGATTGCCTGCCTTGTGTCAGATACTTTATGCAACTTATATCTAGGGAATAGATTATGAAAACATGTCGAATTTGCTAAAGGATTAGATAGGGAGTCGGAGAAAGGAGTCAGAGACATCAACGGTTTGGGCCTATGTAGCTAGGGTCGACACAATTGGGGAGAAACAGGTTTGGGGACCAGGAATAAAAGTCCATATATATATTTTTAAATCATCGCTGTGTATATTAATACAATCATGGCATACAGTGTGCTGGTTTTATATACAATCTGAAATATTTTTATCAAACTGGTTAACATAGCCTTCATGGCACCCTCTTGGTTATTGTGTTAAGACATTTATATTCTACATTTAGTAAATTTCACATGTACCCTTGCAAGATGCACCCTATATTTTCTCATGGTAAATTTGAAAAGCATACTATCCTAGGAGTGGTGTTCAATGGAAAAGTGTCTAGAGATCAGTCAAGAGGCTTGGGCTGGAGATATAAATTTGGACTCACCAGACTATAAATGTGTTTAAAGCCACAAGAGTAGATGAGACCAATAGGCAATGAATTATGACAGAGAAGATAATAATGGATTAACTGCAAGGCACCCAGCATTGTAATTCAGGCAGGTGAAGAGAAAGTCCTAATATACCCAAAAAGTGGGTAGATAGAATAAAAATTAGAATCTATATTGTTCTAAAGAAAATAAAAACAGTTTTTCAAGAATGAAGAAGAGACAATTATAAAAAGTCCCTTTCTTTTAAAATAAAATAAAGCAAAGACTGAGCTTGGTGGCTCATGCCTGTAATCCCAGCACTTGGGGGGCCGAGGCTGAGGGATTGCTTGAGCTCAGAAGTTTGAGAACACCCTGAGCAAGAGTGAGACCCTAGGTCTAAAAGTAGCAAGGCATTGTGGTAGGCACCTGTAGTCCCAGCAACTGGGGAGGCTGAGGCAAGAGAATCATTTGAGCCCAGGAGTTTGAAGTTGCTGTGAGCTTTGATGGCACAGTACTTAACCCCAGGTGACTAAGACTCTGTCTCACAAAATAAATAAATAAATAAATAAATAAATAAATAAATAAATAAATAAATAAATAAATAAAACAGTAAAGCAGAGAAAGCTCAAGACTTAGGAAAGGGAAAGGAACCTCAAGATTTGATAAGACGTTGGATCATGCAGTTTCAATGTGTTCATCTGCTTTATCAGATGCTTCACCAAATAGCAGGCTTCCCTTCTATCTCCTAAATCTCGAGGGGCTCTCTTTTTTCTTTTAACAAGAAGAGACTTTTTCTCACAACACTAGGAAAAATAGAGTAATGATTTAGCAAATGCTGGATAGAATCTGTAATTTCTTAATCGAAAATTAAATAAAGGGCCGGGCATGGTGGCTCACACTTGTAATCCCAGCACTCTTGGAGGCCTGGAGGGTGGATTGCCTGAGCTCACTAGTTCGAGACCTGCCTGAACAAGAGCAAAACCCCGTCTCTAAAAATAGTTGGGCGATGTGGCGGGCACCT
This sequence comes from Loris lydekkerianus, assembly GCA_963574355.1. Lineage (NCBI taxonomy): Eukaryota > Metazoa > Chordata > Mammalia > Primates > Lorisidae > Loris > Loris lydekkerianus. The sequence continues at coordinate 3,110 of CAUYPK010046259.1, forward strand.
GTAGTCCCAGGTACTCTGGAGGCTGACACAAGAAAATCACTTCAGCCTGAGAGTTTGAGGTTGCTGTGAGCTATGACACCACAGCACTGTATTGAGGGTGACAATGTGAGACTCTGTCTCAAAACAGAAAAACAAATAAAAATAAATAAATATTAATCATAAGGAAAAAAACATGAGAATGATGTCAGACTGCATTAACTACTCTGTGTATTTAACTCGTTTAAGCTCTGCTTGCTTCCTTTTGCATAACTGACAGCAGATAAAAAAGAAATACATGATGACAGCCAGTCAACCCAAAAACAAAGGGTATATTCCACATTAGAACACAGTTCTTCAAATGACCCGTGAAAAAATAGCAATAGACCATATACTTAGTATGTTAAGGCAACAACCTTAGAGAAAGTTTAATGTAAGGATGTAACAGGAAAAAAGATTGAATAGAAATTGAAACCAGCTCTTTGAGTCTGGTTTGAGCCTCACCAATACATTCCACTCTAACGTTACATGGTACATGTGAGGAGGTAGTTTCGTACATTTGACAAGTCTAGTGATCATAAATGGAGCTGGAGCTGAAATCTGTGACAGGACTTCCCGCAAAAAATGCCAAAACCTGCAGGAGAAATTCAAACTGAGTAGTTGAAAAAGAATAGATCTCATGTATGGAATTATACAAACTCTTCAAATTCCATGAAAATACTTATGTCATAGAGAACTATTTTATTCATTAATTTATTAAGTTATGGAGGATTATTCTAATTATTATCCTGACTTCATCTGATGATTTTTATTAAAAACAGTTAATATATATATGTTAAACATTTTATTGTCACCAAAAAGTATTAGCTGTATTGCCTTTGATGAAATTATTTTGTAAATATTTACTATTTCATTTATTATTTCTATTCTTGGTTGCTATTATTTACAGAAACGTTAATTTTTAGAAGCAAGTTAGGTTTCAAGGTATCTTTTTTAAGACAGAAAAAAATGAAGATGTATTTAAATGCAGTTTATGTTATACATAGCAAAAATACTACTTCCTTTTTAAAATTTTTTTACTAAATCATAGCTGTGTATATTAATGCAATCATGGGGTACCATGCACTGGTTTTATATACAACTACTTCCTTTAACAATTCTAAACATAATCTTAAACATAGATGGCCCAATAAAATTTTTTATCTTCACCACTCCTTAATTACTTATTATATATAGCTCAGAAACATGAAAATTATATGCTATAGAAAATATTGCAAATATTTTTGAGGAATTATATTTGTAGTTGGTAAATTTGAGCTGAAGTCATTGTTATTAGTATTATTTTTGAGTGATTTTTTAAATATTTTAATTTTTTTCAGTATTTCCAGAGTAATATCTTAAATTTATTTCTGCTATTTCTATGATGTCATACAGACTGTAAAAATTAGATCAGAGATTTAATTTTGTCCCCTATGGCTGCATATAAGTTCAATAACTCTTTCACTACATTTTGATAGTGAAACTTCAACTCTTCAAATCTGGTTTGAGCTCTAGTGCCCTTAATATTAATATATAAGTATGGAAGATCAGAACCTGCTCAGTGTGAGATATTTTAAAGAGTAAAAGTTTCTGTTTCCTACAATATGAAGTCTTATGTATCAAGTGAAATCTTTCCAGGTACAGCATGTTTAACACACCAGATTTGTGCTCAGTTTCTAAAACAAAAGTTGTCACCCATAAACAAAAGCATGTGATGTGTCCCCAAACAGCTCATTCAATGTCCTAATTATAATTCCACTCACTTAGGTTATACTCAGTTCAATAAACATTTGAGTGACTATTTTATGCCAGGCATCCGAAATGCTTTCACTGAACTTGGAGTCTAGAGCTTAGGGAAGGAGACTCAAAAGGAAATGGAAAATTTCAATAATGAAAAGTGCTAAGTTAGAGGTTTGCCTGAATAGCATGCTCTAGGTTAGAATTTAGAAGATTGGCATTTAGCCTCTGTTTTAGACAGAGGTACCCTCTGGAATCTGGACTACCAATGGGAAAAAAAGTCAATGAATTCATACTCAATTATCTATTTCCAGCATGGTTAGAATATAGAAAAAAGTCAGAATATTATTCACATTAAAGCCAACGATGTTTTGAACACATGAAGTGAATTCTTATGTGTTGTGGCTATTTATATTTTTGTGGATAACCATATTAAAGATGAATATACTTTGTAATGATTACTTACAAAAATGTGCTTTGAAAACAAAGATAAATATTTCTATAAAACAGAGAAAGGACAATACATAAATAAGAACTTTTTTCTGTAATTCTATCAGTCATATTTATTTCAACTTGAAATTCAGATAGTCATTTTCATGCATGAAAAACGTATAAACTAATATAAATATATATTCAAGGATGTCCAAAGTTAGCACTCTTTTCGAATGTATTAAACTGGCAGGCATGTAATGCTGGTTGGAGTCTTTTAAGCATTTATACATAAAGTAGAACAGATAACATCAAATGTGGTGATTTAAGACAAAAGAATGTATTTTATGAGAACACTGGAAAAAGAATCATAAACAATAGCGGAAAAAGGAAATGTGTTTCTTTTTTCACTATTTCAGGAAAGAAAACTTGAGAGGATTCCCACAGAAAATACACTCTATGATGCTGGAAGTTAGAGAAAAGGTTTTCAAGAAATAAGCTAGGATATTTTTCTGCTTCATTAAATATGTCACTTTTTCATGACAGCAATTAAAAATACTTAATGTCAACAAAAATTTCTACACTCATAGTTAGGTTTTTTGAATTAGTTTTCAAAAAAATGTGAAAGTAATGGTGAGCACAAAAATCATAAGAAAATGCTGATGAAGGTATTATCATAAGGGAAACATAGTACTTTAGCGTCCTTAACATTTACTGTTTCACTAAAAGGATTTTAGCATGGCCCCTTTTAAGAAACATTAATTGTCCCCTTTCTTATATGTTACTTTCATGATTTTTTACTAGATTATAAAAGTATTTTTCAAAAAAATTAAAATAAATCAAAATTTTTTTTTTAATATTGCACTTCTATTGATACCATATGATTGTATGACTCCTTATAATTGATTGATATTTTATTTTCCTAATTCAATTTTTCAGTGAATACTGTTTTTTAGCACTATTGTGAATGGTCATGTAATTGGAAAAACTATAGAAAAAAGTGTAAATAAGCCATATAGTATCACTGAGAATGATCAACATTTTAAAATTATCAAATTGAATACATGTTAGTACTTGTAAAATATTTACAGACACTATTCAAAAACTTAATTTTTCTTGGGAAGTTACTGAGATACTACATATTATACATTCTACTGAAAAAATATGGCATTATATATTGTAAAATCCATTATACCTTGATGTGCTATTAAGAAAGAGAAAGATGGTTCCAATTAAACCATAATGAAAGTCTATAACATCATCAATGTTAAAACAAATCATGATCCCAAAGATAGTTTAAAAATAAAAAAAAAAGTAACTTCTACATTTGATGAAACACAGGACTAATCAAAATAATTACAACTACTTAAATATATGGCAGGGACTGGTTAACTTCCTCTTCCTTCTGGGTTACATTTCCCGGGCGTCATTGCAATTAGTTATGTTCATGTGACTGAGTTCCTGACTTTGGGCAGCAGTGACATATTATATTTGAGGGTCTAGTTCCAAAAGACTTCCCCTATGCAATCAATCACCCATATTCTTCTCTCCTCTGCCTGCTGCATGTGGACACTCAGGAAAGATTAGAAGTCATGTGTGGAAGATTATAAAAAATTTTTTAAAATGGACCGCCGTGTGAAAGCATGAAACGGAACCCCAGTCAGCCAGGAAGACCAGCATGGCATCGCAGCTTGAAAAAGAGCACTCCATTCATTGAATTAAGCCACTGGATTGTGTCCATTTTAAACTAATTTACTCTCATTAATTTATTACTAATGCACCTTACAAATGCAATACTTGATCTGACAATGTAGGAATCAGTTTTAAGAGTTTGAAAAGCATGAGTTGTTCAACTCCTTCTCAAAGTGCCAATGTACAAATAAGAGAATTGGAGAAATCTCAAAAATATTTATAGCTATTGCATAAAAAATAAGGCACTAGGTGGTACAAGATGGTAAACTATATATATCTGGGAAAATGCAAAACCCAGTTGTAATTATAATGGGGCACACTTTTAAATGTGGATTATGTGATTAACCCAAGTGGCAGCAACAAACGCACATGACATTCTCAAACCATTACAGCCAGAGGCCTATCTGATGGAGTGTTATGTAAAGAATTACAGAGAAAACCTATTAAAATTAAAGTAGGGGAGGGAGAGAGAAAGTGAAGGAGAGAGAGAAACTAAGTTAATTTTTTCCATTTGATACTCTTAGAGATTGAGATTTTATGCCTTTTTGTTTAGGTTTTATGTGTTAAAAATATGTGTAACTTTGCATACCCTAAATGATATGTTCATGAAGTTTATCTTTTGTGGATTATGATATTAATATCTTATAGGCTATCTAGGCTTCATTGAATAATTTGCTACTATAGAAAAAATAATTAAAAACTTTTAAGTTAATAGAAATAGTATTTAAAATGTTATTACCAATTCCCCCTACCACTACAACAGAAATAGGATAGTAGTCGGTTTGGGGCAGCTTGAAATGCAAAGGTGAATTACATGAGCTTTTTCAATATTAGAACCTATGGTAACAAGAGAACAGATGACATTGGTGAAGTGTATGTAGTACTTAAAACACTGACACTATAAACACTTCAGAAAGAAAATGGAGATTCCGTGCAACTCATATTTAAGGAAAACTCTGATGTGACCTAGCATATATCTGCATGATTTATTGATATCAGCGTATGTTAAGTTATACTATGGTAGCAAACAACCTCTAGATTTCAAATACTCAAAATAGTAAAGGTTTAGTTCTGGCTCACACCATGATACACCCCTGCTTCCCTTCCACCCTACTGCCTCAGTTGGCTGATTTTCCAGTTTTGTATCAGCACTGTCCTCTCTACAGAAGAAATACTCTCCGGAAGGGAGGATGTGGCAAATTGGAGGGTGGTTCTTAAAGTGTCACTGGAAAGTGACACACATACCAGTTTTACTAATATTTTATCAACTTAAACTCATTTAGCTCACAAAATGGGATGAATGAATAATACTGTGGTAGACTACAAATAAGGAGGATTTTGGCAAGAAAGAAGGCAGAGATGCTTCCTTTATAATAAATTAGTAGGGTTTCACCAAGTTTTTTATGTTGACTATAGAGATATCAGCATCACAGCAAAAATCCCTCTAGTTAGAGCTATGTATTCATGATTGATAATACAAACTGAACATACATACAAATTCGTATGTCAGTTTCCTCATAAATTATATATAGGTTATTAAAGGGGATGGTTTTGTTTCATTTGATTAATCCTTTTATGTTTATTAATAAACCTCCAAGAGAAAATGTGATTCTATCAAATACTGCTAAGTTGACTTATCTGAGGGCTGTTGCACCCCTGGATAGTTGTAGGCAATGTTCTGAATGTCAAAGTGATTGCATTAAAAGTATTGAATAATGCACAAATAATCTCTGTAGTAATGTTACATGAATTCCATTTAAAAGTACAAAATATGCTAGTGACAAATGCATTACAAATTATATTAAAATACCCTCTATAGTGTCATGCTTCAGAATGAAATTCTGGCTAAGGACAAACTGAAGTTCCATTATTTATTAGCTATAGTATCTAGGAAAAGCTGGGGTGAAAGATTATTATAATACTACACACCTAATAGAGTTGTTATAAAGAGTCAAGTAAGTAGGTCACATAAAATGTGAGCACAGTACTTGGCACATTCTAAAAATGTGATGATAGCAACAAGAGCATTAAGAGTAACTAAAATCTAAAATTTGCTGTTACCTCTCCCTTTACTCATTTGTTCTTCAACTATACTAAATATTGTTGTTATTACACAGGAAAATGAGGTGGCAAAAAGCCAGGGAAAACAAGATCTCATTTGTGTCTCTTTTGGAAAGGGAATTGCAGGAGCCCAGCTCTGCTTTCTTCTCAAGAGCATGGCTTGCCTTCAAGTCATTTTCTTCCTTGTGAATACAGAAAGCTTCCCCATTTTCACATGCACAGTCAGAAGTCACCCCTGAGCTGACCCATGTGGACCCTTCTTCTGTCCCTAACACATCTCCCTTTCCGCCTGCTGTGGATGCTGACTAACCGGGCCAGCTCTTCTTTAACATGTGCTCTTGTCCCCCATCCCTAGTAATTTTTTCTTCTTGTTCCAGAAAGAAAAAATTAACACTGAGAAAAGCTTCTGGGATAAGTATAACAAAGGTGATAGTGGAGTATAGTTTGAAAAGGTTGAGAAATTATTTCTGAAGTCCGGTTTTATCACATAAATTCATTCTGGATAAGCAAAGGTAACAAAGATTTGTGTTAATTCAAATGTGTCCAAAACAGGGTGTTTCAGTACTTCTGTCAGTCACTCATACTAAATTCCCCTATGTTTCTGGGCTCCACAGACAGACAAGAGTTGGACACAGACTGTGGGTAACCTGAAACTTCTGCATCTCCCTGGCTCCCTGACATGCCCACTCAATCTCCAACCCTTGTCTGCTGATAGAACAACGCTCATGCTCTTTGTGTAACCTTTACTGATTCACACCTCCACCTCCAGCTGCTGCAGAACTTTTCTTAGATCTCTAGTTTTCTGTATTCTTCCTCATATCCTCACAGCAGATGAGCTGGTCCTGCACTTTTCTGAAAATGTTTCCACTTGCCCATTCCATTTCTACCTATTTGAGAAACATGATTTTCAAATTGTAATTTGGTATGCACATATATACATATCTGCTGGTATTTATTTTTAACTTTCACCCTAAATTACAGCAGTACTTTCATGTATCTTATTTTCATTCTTTGAGTGAAACTAGAAATTCAGGTATTTCTGCTTCAGAAAACAAAGTCATGTAATGATCTTATGTTCTACATAAGACAAGATAATTAGAGGTGCCAGTAGAAAAGAATCCAAGGAATCTATCCATGAGCCACACTGTCTTTAACATATATAAGTATCATATTTAAAAATGATTTAGGAATACAGATAATTTGCATAAAAATGATCCCATGCCATACCCTATCTGTTGAGATTTTTATTAAGGATGGCAGAATACAAAATCCCTTTGAATGATGTATTTATTTACAAAGCATTTCAATTTAATTTAATATACATTCTATGATCTCTGAATTTGGGAATTTAAGCATAAGTTGTATACAAAAGCTGAAAGGATAAAATTATATGAGCGGGCTAATAGTCATGATCTAAGATTCTGTAAACGAGATTTACTTTCTGTTGCTGCTTATGGTCAGTGTGCCTCAATATCCTTTTTAGAAAAATTCTGTTTAAAAGATCTTTTTGATCCTCAGTTTCTTGTTTAAATTAAATTCATTAGCAGCTGTCAACCCCCAAGGAAAAACGTCAACACTAATCAAGACAACATCTGAAGGTGTCAGCTTTCCTTCATTTATCTCCTGTCCCCAGAAGGTACAGAGCCATCAAATGAAAAACTCCAGGTAATGACTGCATTTGTCATTTGTTAAATGTGATTAGAATGCAGTTGCACAGGCATGAATGTTGTTTCAAGCTGCCAGTGACACTTGTCTTTATTTCTTTTTTTGAGAAATAAAATAAAATTACAAGCTTTACCTTTACCATAGGTCTGTACATGACAGTTCACTTAATTTGCTTCCGCATAGAGTGATGCTGTAATTGTCTGATTCACTGAATCTGTCACAGGAGGCACATTCCATTGTTACCTAGTACTCCTTTTCAATTCACAAACTTTGTCCTGGAAGTAGTCCAGGATTGTTATTCCACTTTCTTCAGCTTATAAAATAAGAAAATTTAAGTAAAGTGTTAAATATTGTTGTACATGAGGGTATTGCCAACTTTGAAGTTTTATTAAAGAATTGTTTTAAAGTTATAACTGAAGTGACACCTTCAACAATGGAGGATTTGGTAATTTTTCCGTTTGAACTATTCACGTTACTAGAATACAATATGACATATCATTATAACAAGTTTACTTAGTTACATATATTTCAGCTGAAGAGCATATTAATCAAAAGCCAAGAAATCATTTTAAGCATAACTCCAGGCATGGATCTACTTTTTTATTTTTTGCAGAAAATAATAATACTGTGCTTCAATATATCATTAAGTGGCAATGGCAAAAAAGCTAGAAGAAGGCTAATATGTGTTTATTATATTGCAATTATTCATTACAAAGTTCCTATAATGATAATATATCCATTTAATTTCAGAGCAAGAATGGAAGGAAAAGTACCCAATGTACTCACCCCTACTATGAAACTAGTTTAGGGCTTTCACATGAAAGCTATAACCCAGTTGCGACCTGAGAATGCAGGGAAGGGGGAGAGGGAGGGGAGGGAGGGGGGGAGGTGGGTAGAGGGAGGGAGACTGGTGGGATCACACCTGCGGTGCATCTTGCAAGGATATATGTGAAACTTAGTAAATGTAGAATGTAAATGTCTTTGCACAACAACTAAAAAAAACAGGAAGGCTATGTAGACCGGTGTGATGAAAATGTGTCAAATCGTTTATGAAACTAGTGTATGATGCCCCATGATCATATCTATGTGCAAAGCTATGATTTAATAAAAATAATAATAATAATAATTTCAGAGCAAGAAAGAGTATTTGATATAACTTAGTTTATATCCTTGACTTACATGTGACTATATTCATGCATAGAAAATTCAAATTATTTGCTTCTAATCCAGGCACTTATTTTAGGAGAACTTAAACTGAAAGGTACACATTTTCCCAGGTAGTCTATTGTTATTTCCTACCAATTATTTTACTACTATTGCTATTCTGTAATTTTTTTAGTAGTAGTTAATACCTATATTTTTTGCTATTAATACTATATTTTTTGCTAAGCACTTTACATGGATCAGACTCTGCTCTGAGGTGACTTCTATTATTAATCTCATGCTCAGATTAGAAAACTAAAGGTTAACGTTATTAAGTAACTTTTCCAAAGCCATGTGGATAAGTGGCAGAATGTCCGTTTGCCTTTTGAAATTGCTTTTTCCTGGTATGTTAATGTTCTTGTTATAGCAATCTTATTGTATAGAGAGAGCTGGAATGGCCGTATCAAACTTTACAAATGAGAAGAGCAAATTTGTAAGAAGATAACTTACTTATAAGTAAACTGAAAATACATGAATTCTATCAAAGTCTCCAGCACCTGGTCTCTTATTATATGCATTATATTATAAAATGTTTGAAGTATATTAGATACTATGAGGTAAGAACCAATTACCAGTGGGCTAACACTATGACACAGATATTAGTTAAATGTCAATATGCTATGGTACCACATTTGAAAGGGTTTCTGCAAATCATTTGGGCTATATTGAGAGCTGTCTTGGCATTTTAAACAGCCTACGAATGGAGTTAATTTGAGATATACAGTATATATTAATAACATATACGGTGTTAAAAGACTGATAAGCATTGTTCATTTCTGTAATGAACATTTTCTTCAATTAAAATTATCTTAAGTTTGCATTTAAAAAATAAAAATAAATGTCAATAAATGCTAATTTTTTTCAGGTTTCTCTGAGAAGTGATAAAAGGTAAATACTCACTCAAAAATAATACAATGGAAATACTTAAGCCATGCATAAAATGAAAATATAGGTAAACTTTTTTTTAATGACAAACATATCATTTTCATGGATACATGGAATCAACATGTTAAAATATCCATACTACGCAAAGAGAGTATAGATTAAGAGTATATATTCCCATCAAAATACCCACATTATATATTAGAAAAAAAAATAACAATCTATCTACACTTTAGTTAACACAAGAAAAGAGCCCAAATAGCCAAAGCAATCTCAAGCAAAAAGAACAAATCTGGAGGCATCATTTTACCAGACTTCAAATTATACTATAAGGCTACAGGGACTAAAATAGCATGGTATTGGCGTAAAAATAGAGACATAGACTAATGGATCAAATTTTAAAAAATCCCTGAATATAAAACCATACATATATAGCCAACTGATCTTTGACACAGCAGACAAAAATATACCCTGGGAGAAGCATCTGTGTTCAGTAAATAGTGCTGGAATAATTGGATAGACACATGCAGAAGGATAAAAGGATCTATAGTTTTCATTACTCAAAAACATTAATTCATAATGGTAAGCATGAATCCTATGTACTCAATTTTGATATGAGGACAATTAAGGACAATTAAGGTCATGGGGGGGAGGAAAAGCAGAGAGAGGGAAGGAGGGCGGGGGGTTGGGCCTTGGAGTGTGCCACACCTTCTGGGGGCAAGACCATGATTGCAAGAGGGACTTTACCTAACAAATGCAATAAGTGTAACCGGGCTTTTTGTACCCTCAATTAATCCCCAGCAATAAAAAAAAAAAAAAAGAGAGAGAGAGAGAAAGAGACAGACAGACAAGGAAAAAAAACAAAACAAAAAGAATTGCAAGAAGAAAATGCAAGAAAAAATCTTCTAGATATTTTCCTGGGCAAAGAATTTATGACTAACAACCCAATGGCAATTACAGCAACAACAAAAATAAATTGGACTTGCCATTCGATCCTATAATTCCTTTACTAGGTTTATACCCACAAGACCAAAAGTCACAATATAACAAAGACATCTGTACCAGAATGTTTATTGTAGCCCAATTCATAATTGCTAAGTCATGGAAGAAGCCCAAGTGCCCATCGACCCACGAATGGACTAGCAAATTGTGGTACATTTACACCATGGAATACTATGCAGCCTTAAAGAAAGATGGAGACTTTATCTCTTTCATGTTTACATGGATGGAGCTGAAACATATTCTTCTTAGCAAAGTATCTCAGGAATGGAAGAAAAAGTATCCAATGTACTCAGCCCTACTATGAAGCTAAATTAAAGCTTTCATATGAAGGCTATAACCCAACTATAGCACAAAACTATGGGGAAAGGGCCAAGGAAGGGAAAGAGAGGGGGGAGGTTTTGGTGGAAAGAGGGTAATGGGTGGGGCCAAATCTATGGTGCATCTTAGAATGGGTACAGGTGATTGCACTAATGTACACAGCTATGATTTAACAATAAAAAAAAATAAAAAAATAAATGGGTCTTGATTAAATTAAAAAAGCTTCTGCAAAGCTGAAGAATACTTAACAGAGCAAATTTACATACAGAATAGAAGAAAATGGTCGCAAGCTATACATTTGATGGAGGGCTAATAAGAATCTACAAAGAACTGAAGAAAATCAGCAAGAAAACACAACTCCATTAAAAAGTAAGCAAAAGAAGACTTACTTATAAAAATAGTTAAAATATTTGAACAGACATTTCACCACAGAAGATGTGAGTAACTAATAAGCATATGAAAAGGAGCACATTATCTGTCACTAGGCAAATGAAAATAAAAACTACAGTAAGATATCACCACACAATGAATTATGTGGCTATCCTCAAAATGTAGAAAATAAAAAATGTTGGTGAGGATGTAGAGAAATTGAAGAGCTGATTTGGCAAAACATTTTGGTAGTTTCTTCAAGAGTTAAATATAAATATCCATATGACTGAGCAATTCCACTCCTTAGAAAGTACCATGGAAAGAGCCAACAATATCCACCTAAAGGCACAGAAGTGAATGTTCATGGCAATATTAGTCATAATCATCAACAATGGAAATAATCTAAATGTTCATCACCTGGAGAATTAAAAAGCAAACAAATGATATGTCTATACAATACAACATCGTGGATAAATCTCAAAAACATTATGCTCAATGAAAGAAAACAAAAGCAATTATGTAATATATGATTGAATTTAATGAAATAAACACAAATGGCAAATTTATAGAGGTAAAAATGAATCAGAGGTTGCCTTGGGGCTGTGGATAATTGATGACAAGCAGACTGAAGGGGATTTCGGGGAGTGATAAAAATGTCCTAAAATTGGGTTGTAGTGATACATATACAATTTTACAAGTTAAGTAAAAATTATTAGATTACAATTAAAATCGTATTTTTTAATTACAATGCCTTAAAAGAAATAAAAATTTCTAAATAAGAATTGTATTTCTTCTGAGGTAGATGATTTAAATCAGTATGGTTTTTTGGAGAGGGGAGTGTTTTTCTTGGGGGTAGAAGATGGTATAAAGAGAGAATAGTATTAGATTAGTCATTTTCCACCTGTGGGTCATGACCCACAGGAACTGTATTAAAGGGCCACAGCATTAGTAAGATTGAGAACCACTGTATTAGATGATAACACTAGATTGTGATAAATTTTAAATATATAAAAAAATAAAATGCTTTCTCTATCATTCCCCTAAGCTGTCTTCCTTTTTCTTTGAGGCTTACCTTTCATACATTCTTATTATATAGGAAGACAAGTGGAAGTCAAGGAATGTCACTTCATATTTTTAGATAGGAAGGCCCAGGAGGTTAACCTTTGCATTGGCATTTGAACTTATTCTTGACAAATAAGTCAATCAAGATGAGAACATTATTTGAGCAGATAGATATCATTATATTTTGAGAATAGAAAAGCTATTATGTTATACTAATGATTAATATTCTCAAAACATTACTGACATGTAATGGTTTGTGTTTCCTTAATATTTTTGTTAACATGCAATAACTTACATTATAAACTCCATATAACATGCAAAAGATAATTTGAGATATCTTAGATATGACTTCTAAAACTTAAAATATTAAATATCATATTTATGGAAATAAAATATAAAATAGTATTTGTTTTGCCTGTAAAACATTTAACAAAATTATTTCCCATTCAAGTTTTATTCATAAAAGCTAGAAAATGGAATTTTTAAAGATTAAATCTAAATTTTATAAAGTAAAAATAGAAATACAGGCATGTACTATATAAGGACTAGGGATCACATATACAACAGTGGTCCCAGAAGGGTATAAAGCCCTAATTTTACTGTACCTTTTCTATTTTAGATATGTTTAGATATACAAACACTTACCATTATATTATAATTGCCTACAGCATTTGTACAGTAACATGCTGTATGGGTTTGAAGCCAGGAGTAATAGGCTATACTAGACAGTCTAGCTGTGCAGAAGGCTATGCCATTTGGTTTGTGCAAGTACACGCAATGATTTTCACACAGTGACAAAACAGAAAAACAACACATTTCTCAGAATATAGTCCCATCATTAAGCAATACCTTTATATAATACAAAAAAATAATAAGGTCAAAAATGTTGTTCTTGAAAGACTTCAATATCATTAATACCAAAAATCATCTATGCCTGATAAATGCAACACAGAGAGAAAATATACTACCTATACAAAATTAAAAATACCTAAATATGGATGAAGAAAAAACTTTAATAAGAGACTAATACATACTCCTATGGCAATAAATCTAAAATGCATGGAAAAAATGTGACTTTGTAGCAAAGTAGAAATTACCAAAATCTACCCATGAAAAAGACTTCAATATGGTAATTACTAAAGAATTGGGAAATAATAATAGCATTATCATTAAAAAATAAAGGTATTGGGATCAAAGTTTCATTTAGTCTGTAAAAATCAGATATTCCAATGTTATCGAAACTTTCCAATGCTTGATAAATAGATGAAAGCTTTTCATTTTATTTTATTTATTTTTATTTTTTTATTTTTGCAGGTTTTGGCTGGGGCTGGGCTTGAACCTGCCACCTCCGGCATATGAGGTCAGCACCCTACTCCTTTGAGCCACAGGTGCTGCCCTTATTTCATATCAGTGTGAATTTCAAAATAAAATGAGATGCGCTACACCAAGAAGGCAATTGTAGACCAATCTTACTAATGAATATGTGCACAAAATTCGGAGATTTTTGTGAAGCAAGCTTAAAGTTGTGAAGTAGAAAAAACATTTTCACATCAAAGAAGTTTTAGTTGAGAGCGTAAAAGATTTGATGTACCCAAGATAAGCCTAGAACAAAAGGTGTTCATTAATGACCATAAGTTTGTTCTTTTGGGTTTCTAATTAAATGAAATATTCACTAACAATGAGGGAAAGTTAGAGTAGAAAAAATGAAGATAAAATCCGTGGTGTTCTGATGATGTGATCTATTTTATTTCATTTGTTGTTATTTCAGATTAATACGAAGGTACAAATAATTAGGCTACATTGTTTGAATTTTGTAGCAAAGTTTGTAGTTGAGCCCTTCATCCAGGGACTGTGCAGTATGCCCTTACAATTGTACCTATTAGGTGAGAGCACACCTCTCTTCCACTCTTACCCCCACTTGAATTTAATTTTGCTTTTCTCTCATGTGGGAGTATAGTTGTTTACATTGAGTTTTATATTAGTATTGCATACATTGGAAACTTGTTTTTCCATTCTTGTGATACTTTACTAAAATTAATGCACTTAAACTTTACAAAAGATATAAATTTGGGTTCATTCCACGTTTTGCCAATTGTGAATTGAGCTGTGATGAACATTCTAGTGCAAATGTCCTTCTGGTAAATGATGTCTTTTTTTGGTTGTTGTTTGTTTTCTTTTAGGTAGCACCTAACGCCCGTGAGAATAGCCCAAAGCTGCAGACACTGACATAGATGGAGAGAGATGGGAACTGTTTTACTTTGTTGATGCGATTGCAAACTAATACAGCCTCCATGGAAAGTAGTATGGAGAATCCTTAAAGAGCTGAAAGTAAACCTTCCATTTGGTGAGATTCATTTTAAATATCTTCTCTCTAGCCCTCATGAACTGGGGCCACTGACAAACAATCAATGTCTCTGACCAAAGTGCTTATTTGTCTCTATTCAGTTGAGATGAAATGTGATTAGGCAAAAATGTCTGTGAATCATCTCAACTGCTTCTTTGTGGAAATATCTTCTACATTTTAACACCTATAATCTACTTGAGCCTCATCTTCTCTATCAAACCCAGAAGTCGTATAGTACCAGTCAGTTGTACTTTGACCAGAAGTACAGTAACCAATCCCAGGCTCTTTATCAACAGTTATTTGCATTCTAATTTTGTTTTGTGTCTGAAACATCTCCATAATACTGTAGAGTCAACTGAGATAGTACAGGAGGCGAACTTTGGCTACCTGCCTGAGCCTTGAGCCAAAGCTCAATTAAGTCCATTTAAGATATGGAACAAAAGCTTTGAAAATGATTAACACCCAGCTTCACTAGAAGGGAGCTCTGCTTCCTTTAACAAGATTGGCAACTACTGGAGCAGGGATCTGTTGGCTCCAGACAAAGACAGCACAAGCTGGTTATTGCTAAGATGGGATCAATGTTGACCTCATAGAACTTTTGCCTCATTTTAATACTAAAAGTTATACCCAAGTATGAGACATGTATGGTCTCATTATTATGACCTCCATCCTTTTCCCAGAAATTTGATGGTAGATCACTAGGTCTTCTGTTATGGGAGGAGCCCCAAGTATCCCCAAAGATTGTACCCTCAAGGGCCCATTGTCAAGCCAAGATAAATTCAAATTTGATAATCTAAAGGAAAAGTAAAACTTATTTTTCTCCATAATGAAGCCTAGCCTCAAAATGGGGACCAAGAAAAATGGCTACCAAATGGATTACTTAATTTTAATACTATCTTGCAATTAGGTCTGTTTTGCAAAGAACAAGTCAAATGAGGAAAGTCCCCTATGTCCAGTCCTTCATGGCCCTTTACCTAGATTCTGATTTAAAAAACTAATAACCCATGACCTTGTCACAAAAACCTTCTCGAAAATCAAGAGAAGGACATCTTAGGTGACCTGCTCTTGTAAGTTACTTGAAACTACCCATGTTTTCTTCTTTCCTCTCAGCCCCTGCACCCTATCATGATAAAGGTAAGACTGGAGGTGATAATAGGAATGCATGAGTCTCCTGTGGACATACTGAATCCTGAGCCCCACTCAAAACCTTAGCCTCCAACTCCTATTCTCTCCCCTATGAGACTTCACTCAGGTTCCAAATTTAAGCTGCCAAAAATGTGTTTCCTTTTAGAGAAGTGGCTGATGGTAGTGAAAGGATTGCATGACTCTATGTATTCTTTTCCATTTTGGATTTTGGACTCTGTAAAGAAATATTTGGAAGGCTTTTGGAAAATACTGACAAGTTTAGAGATGAATTCATCAAGTTTAGTTTGACTTTTTCCCTAAAGCTGGTAGTATATCATGGTGATTTTGGCCCAATGTTGGATCAAAGATGAGAAGAACAGAACTTTTAGGAGAGCTATGGAAAAAGCAGATGAAATGATGGTTTACAACTCCTGCCACAAAACCTATAGAGCAAGGGGAATGCCAGTCCCCAACCAGCATTCTCAATGGCAGTATAATAATAACTTCAACAAGGCTAGAATGATTAACTTCATAACCTGCTAGATAGAGATAATGAAAAGATGCACAGTGAAATTTGTAAACTGTGATAAGATGTGGGACATTATCTGAGAGAGGGGAAAACCCAGTTGTCAACCTTAATAGATTAACAAAGGCTTTTAGAAAATATACCAACATGGTCCCAAGTCTGTGAAAGATACAGGTGTGATAGCAAAGGATTTCATTACACAGCAGTACCAAGTATTAGAATAAAGCTTTGAAAATTAGAGGGAGGACACCAGACACTGATACAGAGACTGGTAGAGGAGACCTTTGTTGTCTTCAACAACAGAGATAGGACAGAGGAGGCTAACCAGGACAAAAGATTGACTAAGAAGATTCTGTTATTGGCATCTCTTAACTAGTTGCTTTGAGGTGACTATAGGAGGCCACCCAAAAGACCAGACCTCTTTTGGAGATGCTTGCTGGTGATTAACCAGTGTGCCAATTGCAGGAAGGAGGGACATTGGTAAGGAGACTATCCTGATTACTTCTGCCCAGGGTGGCCAATAGACAACCCATGCCAAAATTGCCTTCTGGCCAGTGTAACAAGAAGCAAACTAAGAGTGATGAGGCCCAGGTACCTGAATGAGCCTAATAGATAATATTGCTATCACCACAAGTGATGCTTTGGATCACTCTCAATGTGGTAGGTAGAAAAATGAACTTCTTCCTGGATACCACAACTTTCTATCCTGTCCTAATTTGACCTATTTGCTCCTCTCCCACTATTACTGTTCCATAACTAGAGTGGATGGACAACCCAATGAAAGACAGTTTACCTTTCCTTTGCCTGTGAGGTCAGGTCCAAAATTAATACCCACTCATTCTTGTAGGATCCTGAGTGTCCTATCCTCTTACTGAGAAAAGACCTATTAACTAAAATCTGCAAACTGTTTCACTCTATGCAAGCCAAATTCAAATAAACATAAAGCCTGAATAGGGAATTAATTTACAGGTCTTCTTAGAGAGAAAGACCCTTCAACTGGCCGATATCCCTGAAAACACATCAATCCAGACAAACCCAGTGGTTTGCAATGTTAAAACAACAGGCTGATTATTAATGTCTCCCTGTGTTGGTTAAATTAAAAGCTGGAATTAATTATCCTATTGAAAAATTATGTTCTCCAAAACCAGAGTTTCTCAATGGAATACAACCTCTGTTGTACAAATTTTACCCTGGTTTAATTAGGTTTGCCAGTTACCTTGTAATACTCCAATTCTTCCAGTGAAGAAACCTAATGGACAATATTGGTTTGTCTGATTCCTACACTACTTACCTAGGAACTGAGAGATGCCCAATGGTTCACTGTGTTACATTTAAAGAATGCTTTCTTCTGTATTCCCCCTCCCTCCATATTCCCAATACCTGTTTTATTTTGAGTGAAGAGAACAAGATACCAAGGATGACCACACTTACCTAAGGATTTAGGGACAGTAGGGACAGTCCTCTTTTTTTTTTTTTTTTTTTTTTCCTTTTGGTACCCTTCTGTCAAGAGAATTGAGGGAATTAACTCTTACAGATGGAACCTTACTGCTGAATGTGGATGACTTACAAAACACCTCTGTGGAAAAGGCCTTAGAAAGGGAGTGAAACAAATTTCTTGAACTTGACACTTGTATCTACAAAATAATCCCTGATGCTATCCAATTACCCCTTCCTTAGTCTAGCTAGTCCAACACAGAGGAACTTAGCCAGGAGAGGACCAGAAAATAGATTTCACTCAAATCCTTCCCCAAGCAGGGTTTATACTACATATATTTCTTGATGCTTTTAGATAATTTCATTGGATGGGCTGAGGTTTTTCCTTTTCCTTCCAGGACCAAGAAGGCAAAGGAGATGTGGAAATAGCTCTTAAAGGTTTGGATTTCCAAAACATCATAGATGTGGGGAGAAAGAACACTTCTACACCGCTGATGGGATTGAAAACTAATACAGCCGTTTTGGAGAAAAGTATGGAGACTCCTCAAGGATCTAAAAGTAGGCTTTTCATTTGATTCTACAATCCCATTGCTAGGTATCTACCCAAAAAAACAAAAATTATTTTACCAGAAAGACATTTGTACCAGAATGTTTATTGTAGCTCAATTTATAATTGTCAAATCATAGAAGCAATGAAAGTGCCTATTAACCCATGAATATATCAACAATCTGTGGTATGCATATACCAAGGAACACTATTCAGCCATTAAAAAAGATGGAGACTTTACATCTTTTACATTTACCTGCATGAAGTTGAAATACATTCTTCTTAGTAAACTATCACAAGAATGGTAAAATAAAAATGCAATGTACTCCATACTAATATGAAATCAATATATAAACAATTAAATGCTCACAAGAACAATAAAACACAAATACAGTCTAGTACGGGGGTAGAGGGAGGCAGACGGGGGAAGGGTAGAGGACAATTGGCAGAAGGATGGAGGGCATGAGGTGGGATCTCACCTAATTGTGAGGATGTATAACATGGGTGAAGGGCTCTTTTACAAATGGAACTTTACCCTGGAAGTGAGAAGAATGTAACCTAAAAATTTATACCCTCATATTAATTTGAAATAAAAAATAAATTAAATAATAATCAAAATAAACACTATAGAACATTAATGAAAGGAATTGAGGAAGACACACACACACACACACACACACACACACACACGCATCTCCAGGGTAGTAATGGAGCTTCTTTTATAGCCAAAATAACTCCAAGTCCTTTCCTCTGTTCTAGGAATTAGCTACCAACTACATTCTTCCTGGCATCCTCAGTATTCTGGAAAGATTATAAAGGCAACTCATAGATTCAAACAAACTTTAAATAATCTCTTCCAGGAGACTTATAAACTTGGATTAAGTTCCTACCCATTACCCTCTGTGGGGTATGAATTGCCTGTAACAGTGACAAAAATTAAGTCCTTTCAAAATGCCTTATGGAAGATCACTGGAGGAACTTAGTAAAAGCCTGTACTATGTAATCAGTTTTTTTTTTTTTAATTTTTATTATTTTTTATTTTTTATTAAATCATAGCTGTGCACATCGATGATCATGGGGCATCATACACTAGTTTCATAAATTGTTTGACACATTTTCATCACACCGGTCTACATAGCCTTCTTCTCTCAGAGAGCTCTGGGATAATTTGAAAAAGGCCAATATACGAATAATTGGAATTCCTGAAAATCACACCTATAATCAGTTTTGGACAGGTTATTCAAAAATATGGGAACCAAACATTATCTGCTGCGATTCAAGATTCAAATACTCCCCTGCCAATCCAACCAACAGCCGAGTATTGCTTAAAACCTGGAAAGAAAGGTGTCGATAAAAACAATTACAGCCTAAGCAGAAGGGGCGTTACCAGGTGATGTCTGTGATCCTGACAGTGGTCAAACTACAAGTGACCACTAGCTGGGAACATCTAACTAGAATAAAGTCGATCTTATCTGACTTTTTTCAGGTAGCATCTGCCACCCATACAAACATCTGTGAGCCAGTAAGTTCCTAACCTAAAGACCAGTTGAAACAGCTAGCTAAGGCCAGCCCATTCCTACAAGCCTCTGAAGCTTCCTAGAGAAATCAGCCTACCATCAAATAAGTGGGATAGCATTGGATTGGGGCATAATAATAGTGAGTGCTATAATATGAAAAAAAAACTTGCTATTACTCTGTCCCCTCACTTAATCTCCTCTCTCAGGAAAAGAATCTTCTTATCTCTGCTGGATGTATGGACTTAATTTCTTTGTCATGATGCACCTGATACTATTGCTTGCCCAGCCTGCCTGAGTATCTGGAATCCCCTTTCTTTGGGTTAACAACACCATGTGTAGGGGACATAGCTCCTGGGGTGGGGCGTGGGACTTACAATGGTGATCCAAGAACTCTCATTAAACCTTGGTCAGGGGACCCAAGAGCAGGCAGTGAGATATTCTTATAAGTTCCCAAAATAGATATGGTCAATGTCCAAATGTCAGCAAAAAGCAGATAAAGAAGAAAAGACCTGCTGCCCTACTCCCTTGAGAATGAGGAAGATAAAACCAAAACCTCTCAGGGTGAATGAGATAGTATTGGAGGTAAACTTTGGCTACCTGCCTGAGCCTTGAGCAAAAGCTTAAGTCTGCTTACATTATTGAACAAAAGCTTTGAAAATGATTAACACCCAGCTTCACTAGAAGAGAGCTCTGCTTTCTTTAACAGGATTGGCAACCATGGGAGCAGGGATCTGCTGGCCTCAGACAAAGAGAAGAAACTGCCAAAACGGAGACCAAAGTTGACCTCTCATAGACCTTCGTCTCATTTTCATGCTAAAATTCATGCCTGATGGTGGAGATTTACCATGCTAATGAGATATGCAATGTATGAAGAAGCATGATCCATGGATGGGCAGCTGCCAACCAAACCCCACCTCTACATGCTATGCTGTCAATGCTGGCATCAAACTTTCCCTACCCTTAAAAGTCCCCAGCCCTTTGTTCTGAGAGTCAATCTCATTGCTCCCTAAAGAGCACTTTCTACCTTTGTTTGAGCAAACTCCTCCCCCTAATAAAGTCTTGCCTGTATAAATTCCTTTTTCAATTTCCTGCCAATTTCTACTGAGTCAAGGACCAAGAACTGTGAGATTGATAACAGAACAATTATATCTATTGTGACAGAAATATATTCAAATACTAGGAAGCCAATAGGGAGAGCATTGCCTGAGGGAAGCTTTTTGATTTCTTCTTTAAGAAAAAGAAAACAATCTCCAAATTACACTCCCCAATTAAGATCAAACTTGTAGTTACAACTTCTTTAGTCCCTTTCATGTGGCTTTGTATTTGCAGTATAGAAAAAGAGGAGGGAAGGCAATACAAGTGAGGATTGATTTTAATTCCTCCCTACTTTTCTAAAGGAGGGAAAACGAACCAAACCTGTTTTTGGAATGTAAATGCCTTTGCTCAGTAAAGACTGAGAAAAAAACCTATGGCTTAAATCTGTCTCATCTTCAATATAACCATAGTTCATTTGATAGGTCCTAGGAATGCAAACATAACGTACTGGCTCTTGTGGGATTATAATAAATTTAAACGATTAAATTTGCACAAGGGAAGT
This sequence comes from Loris lydekkerianus, assembly GCA_963574355.1. Classification (NCBI taxonomy): domain Eukaryota; kingdom Metazoa; phylum Chordata; class Mammalia; order Primates; family Lorisidae; genus Loris; species Loris lydekkerianus. The sequence continues at coordinate 24,635 of CAUYPK010046259.1, forward strand.
GTACAGTCTAGTGAAGGAGATTGATATCTAAATAGAAGTAGTAGACTTTTCTTTTTTTTTTTTCCTCATAGATGCACAAACTAAAAATGTTATGGGAAGGAAAAAAGAAGGCTATTTAGCACCCGCATTTGGAGATGCAAAGGGGAATATTTCCTGGAGGAAAAAATGGCTGAGCTGAATCTTGAAGAAAAGAGAGGTGGATTTAGGCCTGTGGAGAGGAGAGGAGACATCACAACACAAAAGCTAAGTCCAAAGGGCATCTGACTGTTTGACGGCTCGGGCTGACTTCTTTTTCTTTGCCTGTGTTGCTTACTGTTAAATACACAGAATCTTTCCTCTCAAAAAACATGACTCTGTAGTCTGTGGTTTTATTCCATTAGAATAAAATTCAGGCCAACTCTGTGGTGGCATGTGTGTGTGTAGCGTGGTCTAGTCACATAAAGATGCCTTCTGCTTCAGAGAGTATAGGCTTTTAAAAGGATTTGGAAATAGTCCAATCTTTCTTTGCTGACTCTGTTGTCTGCATGGAGAATGAGGAAAGACAGCATTGGTCCTGCTAGATTTTATCTTAATCTTCACATGGATCTTTTTATTACTTAATGTTCTTAAGGAATGGACCAGAAAAGAGATGCTAGAGAGTCTGGTTTTTTATTTTCTTCTTATTCTTGTTGTTTTCTTTATTGATTGCTCATATGTACATTTCCAGACAGCAGGTTTTAATCTATCTTTTTGAAAGAATGACCTTAAAAATAAGTTGTACTTTTACTTTTGATACACAGTCAGTTAGAGGAGAGGTTTCGTATTCATGTTCGTGTGTCTGTATTATATTCGTATATATTTACATTTATATATTTGCCTGTGACCTTCAGTCCTCTGCAGGTGAGATCTCAAAAGCCTCTTTTTATTTCCCAGTTTTTATAGAGGATTTCTGATGTTATAAAAGGCACCACCCCCAGAGAGCTAAGAAAAGGTGGTTATACCAGCTAAATGTATGTAAAACTAGAACCTGAGTCACAGGTGGAGGAAAGCAGGAGCTCTCCATGGAGTCTAAGTTCAAGTTTTAGACATAGGTTAAATATGGAGTCTATTCCAGGGTGGTGTGTGTGTGTGTGCGTTTTAAGAGAACCCTGCAGCTCAAAATAGCTGTCAAGAAATCACTGTAGCTACAAACAGAACCACCAAATTTAATTTTGAATGTACTTCTGATGATTTTCACAATTTTCTTGTGTGGAATAATGATAATATTCTAAACTTTTCCTAAAATGTACCTGCTCATATTTTCCCCCCAAGTGAGTTGTATATTCTTTCACAGATTTTTTTCTAATTAAAAAAAGTCAGCACGAAGCTATAAGATAGATTGTGGCCTTTAGTAACATACTGTCTTCTTCAGGGTTTACTTCATAGAATCTCTTCTTTTCCCTTTTGTACTCTGCGTACTTAACACTCACATGCTAATATTAGCACTAATGCCTCAGGCCTAAATAGCAATAATTACTAGATGACATAGTGGCTTCTATTTAAGTTGACAACTCAATAACTTGACATATGCATTACATCTCTCTTACCCTGGAATCTAAATGGCACTTTGCAAAGCATTCCTTTTATATTTAGTTCACTGTCTGATCAGACTGGAGCGTGTGCTTATCATGTATCTATTAAATACTAGTGAATGTGTCATTATTTCTAAGACCTTGCCAGTGGGAGATAATGGAATCATGGAAAGCTGTATTTCCAGTGAGATGTTGGGGCTTTGGTAATACATATTATTTTTTTTTAAAAAGATACTTGTGCTCTACAAGTTCTCCTAAGTATAAAATACCACACTTAAGAAATTCATCTTGAGATATAAGGAATAACTTTTGTAAATACACTTTGTAAAATACAAATCCACTTTATAAAATAGTACTATCTGTGCAGCTTAGCCGTTTTTGTTATGGCAGATTTTCAATTAGCAAATGTAGAGCAGAATGACAACAAACAAATAAACAAACAAACAAAAAACACCTCTGTTCTCGTTACCTCGATTTCAGTCAGAAATGTTTCAATCTATCTTAACAGACTATATGTAGTTCAAAACATTATTTCTTCCCAGCCATCCTTTATCATTTTTTCCTCTCTATTCCTCTTCTTCCCCCTCTTTTTTCTCTCTTGATCTCACTCTTTCCTCTCTTCAACACAACCCTCATCTTTTCTCTTCCAAAAGATATTATTTGGGGCAAGTAATACAGACAGAGGAGTGAGCGTAGCCAGAGCATGTCCAGTAATGGTAGCCCATGAAAAGGCTGTATGTCAGAGAGAAGTGTTGAGGGCAGCTTGGTAGATTGGAAGATTAGCAATACATAAGGGGTTCGGTAAACATGTAAATATATCAAAGATAATAAGAGCCAGATTTCCCACTCCTACAGTGAAGGTTCAAATGTTAGAGAGCTTTGGTATTGGAATTCTTTATTAATAATGAACATGCCCACTGTTCACTTAACTTCTCATTTATTTAATGTCAACGTCCACTAAAGAGGACTGGAGACTATTAATAGAAATAGCTGATTTTAGGCCTGGGGAAGAAAAAATAAAATATGAACCAGGAGGATCTTCTTGTTCCAGTAAGGAAGAACTCAATGAAAAATGGGAGTATGATATTATGAAAAGATCCAGAAGCGAGTTTGAAGGGATTCCTACCAGCCAAATACAGGACAATTTAATTGTAACCATTTAATTAGATGATTATATCTATATAGTCCCTTGAATAAAAGAGGAATTGGTGAGTTCACCACTAATATAAATAAGCAAACAAATAAATTGAAAGGAATACATATGGAAGAAATGGAAAAAATAACAATATGACACTATCATCATTAATCCAGCAAGACATCAATAACTGCAGAAGGAAAGGGTGAAAGTAGGAGGAAGAATCGCATATTTACAGAGTTTCAAGTTTCCCCCACACAAAGTACTTATTAATTACAAAGGAGAAAGGAATGGAGCCATCCAACTAACACCTGCTTAATTATATGAAGAATATTAACACAGGTACTGGTACAAAAAACGCAGAATGCTACCTGATAGCATGCAATTAAAAGCACAATGTCACTTCTGAGATATTGCTGCCAAAAATGCATAGCCTAGACTTACTCATGAGAAAACCTCACAGGAACCCAAATGAAGTTATATTCCATTAAAAAAGCCAAGTAATTATAGATAATATGAAGGTCATGAAATGAAGGAAAGATTGCAGAAGGTCCACAAATGAAGGAGACTTTAATATATATATATATATAATGCTGCATTGTATACTTTTATTATATTATAAAGGGCATAAATTAAGATAAATCTTTAAAACACTTTGTGGCTAAATGGTATATAGAACTTCTTTATATTTTCCCTGCCCTATTCTTGCTACTTTTCATTAGGTTCAAATTATTTCAAAATAAAATTGATGTTTTAAAAATAAAAATTGAATATTCATTTACATTTCTAAAAGTTTTCTCAAAATAATAATGTTATTGAGGTATAATTGATATACAATAAGTGTAAATTTAATGAGTTTAGACATATGCATATGTCCATAAAACTATTGGCACAATCATACTAAGAATAGTTAATCTGAGATATACCACTCAAAACATTTAAGTGCAAAATCTGGTAGTGTGAAACATGAATCCCTCTTTTATTTTGAGAAGTAGTTTTTGTTTTACATCTTTTTTTTAAACCTGTTTCATTTGCCTGACATGCAATTTAGGTTTTGCCTAATTTCCCGCATATGCACACATAGAAACGTCCGGAACATCCTAATAAAGATAGAAGATCAGCAGCTATGGGAGGAGTGCTTTTGACCTTTCCTTTTATTTCCTTTGACCTGGACACCTGCATCCGGGATGGTATCACCCTAAGTTCGTCATGACAGTTCAATAGGAAATGACAATCTTATCAAACTTCCTGGAACTCTTGCTTTCCCAAGGAAAATGTGGACAAACCCCACTGAAGCAAATGTTCCCTTGTAGTGCTTCTCTCAGTGTCCTTGCAAAGTGAAATTGTTAATAGACACCATGAGGGATGTTAGTTTCACGGCAGAAGGCAACACCATATCCATATTTATTAAGTGCCCTTCAACCAGAGTAGCAATTTCCCTTAAGAATGTGCCCTCACAAACAACATGACATCTAGCACTTCATAGACGACATGTCATTAACTGCAGAACTATCTATCATGTGGTTTGCTTCATTGTGTTCATTTTTTTGCTGATGCCAAATGAACACAGAATTTCCCAGAAGGATGTAAATGGAATACCACAAAGAACGAGTTCAGGAGGCAGTTCGTGTACCTCCCAGAAAGTAAGAAGGAAACAGGATCAGGTCAAGGAGAAAAACAAGTCTGAAGGGCACAGTGGGGCTGAGCATTGCAAAAAGATTGATGGGCATGTGGAAAGATGTATGAATGAATCACAAAAGCAGATCAGATGCTACATTTGTCTCCTCTGACAGACTGAAATCGACCAGTAAATCAGCCAAAAAATAGCTTGAAAATTATCAAAATTGATCAAAAGGACAGGTGTCAAAAAGGCATCAGCTTTTCCAAAAAGTTCTGCAGAACTATTCATTATGTTGAATTCAAATTGATTTCACATATATCTGAGTACATAGTAGTTACAAAACACTGTTGGAGAGAAAGGCCTGGCCACGAAGATGAATATGGTATAATCTCTAACATCAGAATGTTGAAAATCAGTAAGATGGCATTACTGTAATACAGAGCAGACTGTGATCTATTCCCATGGGGATTTAGAGTCAAAATTTCTGAAAGGACAACACAGAAATCTGTTGTACAACTTACTCAAACCTGTAAAGAAAAGTAGGGAACTTCAAAAAAAAAAAAACTATCCTCAGGGAGGACCAGGTAAGTTTGGTAGGAACTACAGAGAGCACTCATGTTAGCTGCAAATGTCTCTTTCTATGCAGCTTTGCAGGATTATTGTTGTTCAAATTTCAAAACCAGAAAGTCTCTGACAAGTCACAAAGCAACTGTAGTTCATGGGCTATAAGGAAAATGGGAGAGAAACTGTACAAAGAGCAAAAAGTAAAGGGAGCAGAGGAAACAAACCTAATTTGATTCGATTTTTGCCTAAGTGTCACCTTGATAGAACATCTGTCACATCACTCCCAGATTGCTGATAAGGAAAGAAAGGACCCCTCAGCTCACCCTTGACACATCTTTCTCACATACGTCCCACCCCTACTAATGCCTTAATGAAGTTCTGTTTGTCTCTCCTACTAGTAAACTTTAGGGGAATTTTCTATTAAAATTAAAACAGCTTTGAATGAATTTTCAGGTGCTGTAACACTATGACAAAAATGATACGACACAAAAAGATAATTTTCTTTAAAATCATGACTCACATAAGGATTTATTAAGCAAATTCTATATTCTGTCTGGGTGAAACATTGTCTTTCTTATTTTCCTTATTTCTTACTTTTCTTATTTGGTTTCTGTGTGTCACTTATCCTATGCTAACCAATATAAGCAAGTCTTAAGATTCCAAGCATTTTTAGAGAACACTTATTTAACACAAAAGAAAGGGAGAAGAGATCCTGTCACGTGTTTTCTGTAAATAAGTCCTCCTGCTTAGAGTCCTCCCTCTGCTAACACCCTCTCCTCATATAGCCTACTTCCAGAGTTACCTGGGGGCATTAAACCTGGGCTTTTGGGGATCCTGCATTATTAACTGCCATATCAAGGACAATATTGGGCTTTTTCTTGTCCATTGCTGCTTTAAGATTTAGCTTTCCTGAGTTCATTAACTCAATTTCTTAAGTTTTCTCTCTTCTGTGCATTCTGTCATCATGAATTTAAACCTTGATTTCTATGTGGTAGGGTGTATTGAGGAAGTGAAATTAAAGTGTATCCAGGGCAGTACCTGTAGCTCAGTGAGTAGGATGCCAGCCCCATATACCGAGGGTGGCGGGTTTGAACTCGGCTCGGCCAAATTGCAAAAAAAAAAAATAGCCAGGCATTGTGGTGAGCACCTGTAGTCCCAGGTACTCAGGAGGCTGAGGCAAGAGAGTCACCAAAGCCCAGGAATTGGAGGTTGTTGTGAGCTGTGTGACGCCACGGCACTCTACCAAGAGTGACAAAGTGAGACTCTGTCTCTACAAAATAAATAAATAAATAAATAGTAAATAAATAAATAAATAAATAAAAAATAAAGTGTGTATCTAATCCAACTTACATCCATGTATTTTGTGTGTGAATAGTTATAATTTGAATTATATATTTTATCTATTGTATTTTTAATTTTAAGGAATATCAAAATTATACTTACATTGACACTACATGCAATAGCATCTGAATGAAATACTTTATTTATCTTTTTTGGAAGTATAAATGTCTTTTGGCAGACAAGTTTGCCATATGACCTGTTTACTACATTATTAACACATGCTACATTAAACTACAGGGACTTGCATAAAACAGGGTGAATATGTGAATCTGTTTGAGAATAGCTTAGTAATGTCAGTAATGTATTGATTTAGCTTCAGTCAAGAACTCATAGCCACTTTAAAGATTTGAGAAACAGGATACAATGTAGGAATTGAACCTCATAGAAATGTTAAGGAAAACTGGGGAGAAAAGGTTCAGACACTGAGCTAGAAAGTCAGAGAAGGAGACATTGAAGATCTCAGGGCAAAGTACAAAAGTGCGCAGGCTTTTAAAACTTACAGGCAAATTATTGTATTTCTCAGTATATATGGAAGGCACCCATTGGTCCACTGTGCACAGTGAAGTGGTTGGTTCTCAAATACTTGCTGAAAACTCCTGTAAATTGTAATTAGTTCCAAAGAATAACTGTCCCTCCTAAATGTATTTGAGCCTCACTGATTATCAAACACCAACTGAGAGTCATTGAGAACAGGGAATTCTTGTCCGAGCAAAGGAAACTTAAGAGGTATGATAGTGAATCTGAGTCAGCAGCAGACAATCTATATACAAATAATAAAATTGTATCTATTCTTTTTAAGTCTTGTGGTCAGGGCTTATTTGCAAGGGTACTTGTGGGAATAATGACAGAAGACATCTAGGGGTAGTTATAGACTGGGAAAAGCTGAAAGAGGGTGTCTTAGTCTATTTGTGCTATGGCAACAAAATGACTGATACTTGAGAGCTTACAAAGAACAGATATTTATTTATTGGCTCATGGTTCTGGAGGCTAGGAAATCCGAGAGTGTCCTGCCAACATCTGGAGAGAACACCTGACTATGTTAACCGATGGCCAATGGCGGAAGGGCAAGAAAGAGTGAGAGCTCAGGAAGGCAAGAAGAGCCCAAATGTGTGTTTCTGACAGGCCCACTCCTACAGTAACAATGCTAATCCATTCATGAGGACTCCAAACATGTCCTGAAGAAATCACCTCTTAATGCTGTTTACACTGGGGATTAAGTCTTCAAAGGACACATTCAAACCATAGTAGAAGGTAAGGCTGTAAACCAAAATATTTTTCTCATATATTAGGTTACATAAAACATATAAAATATTCCTACTTTTAAAATGTCAATTTTGAGAGTATAGCTAAAACCAAACCAAACAGAAAAATAACCTTCCCAATGCAATTTGGCAGAGAAAGTCAAATTGCTACGAAGAAGCAGCCATAGGAGGAAGTAAAGAAAGAAGAGCAGCTCTTGAAATCCAGAATGTGAACTGGTATTCACAGCCAGGCAGTGTTAATAACAAAAATAAGTTCATAACATACCAACACCAGACAAGAGTTACTCCAAGTCTATGATAATGTGAGACAAATCAAGCCCAGTTCATAATTTCATCTAAACCCTGACAAAAACAGAACAGTCACTGGGCCAACCACAAAATACCAAACACCCCCCTTTTTAGATACATGCATGACTGCTCACTCTTCTTTAACAAACAACTTTATCCTTATTCTACTTTTTTCTTCCTATAAAGTATATTAAAATACCAATCATAAAGTTGTCCCCACCTTCTCACAACATCCAATGTAGAGAAAATCTCCCCCACTTCTGCTACTTCCTAAATCTCTCAACCAAGCCCTCAAAATCTTTTAATAGGTTCTTTCCAACACTCGCTTATTGAGAAACCCCGTAATTACCCATTGGGATGGTGAAGTCATGTGCCAACTTGGCTAGATGCCCAGTTGTTCACTAAAACACCAGTTTAGATATTGCTGTGAAGTTTTGTTGTTGTTGTTGCTGTTGTTTTGTTTGGGGGATATGATTAACCTTTAAATCAGTAGACTTTGAATAAAGCAGATTACCTTCTGTAATGTGCTCGGGCCTTATCCTCTGATACTTGTTCTTTCTACTGCAAGAAATAACAAACTCAATGTGTTTAATTACACAGTGTTCTGGGTAGACATTCTTGAAGGACATTGATATTGCCCTGTCTTGTCCTATTTGAGTTCTCTCAAGTAACCAAAAGGAAAAGAGAAGATTACTATCCATCGCTAATAAAAGAAATAGGAAAATAAGGACTTTACAAAAAAATTTAATATTAATAAAAGGGTACAACATGAGGACTTTTAAATTTTAGTTTTTATTTATTCCTCTATAAAGAGAATACCAAATACTTGAAAATAACACAAAACTTAGATGTTTTCTACAGTGAAGATTTTAAATGTAAAGTATCAAAACACTTTAAATATCTATAATTTTACAGAAGGTTGTGTGCCAAATTTTGGTAACTTTCAGTTCATTAACTACTTATTAGGGATCATGATCTTGACAAACACATGAGAGCAATGTTAAAAGTACGTACCATAGAATACAGATTTATTTTTTGTGATTCTTTCCCTCAAAACATCAGCAACATTACAGGAATAGCTCATCTTGTCGAATTCTGCTAAATGTACTTCCTATGTCCTGGACATCATTTTCGCTTTTATTTGTACTTCCTGTACACAGAATTTGGACAATTTGTAATTTTCCATTCATTCCCAGCACATGTAAAAAAAAAAGAATTTATGGGTATCTGGAGTGTTAAGGTTTGTGACGAAAGTCAATCCTAATGGGAAATAGTGAGTTCATTTACAACCAGGAAACCATTAAGGAAATTCTGTGTTTCAAGAAATCCCATTTGGTCATATGTTAGTGGCCACACCAGTGATTAAATCACCCTTTACGTAACCATCAGAAAAAATAACAAGCTGCTTTCATACATCCATGGCCTGCTGCCTCTGTACCCCAAGCTATGATCTTATCAGCCCTTGTGAACAGGTCAGGGTCAGATATGATATACAGTTGTATGGAACCCTTCCAAGAAAAACCCAGGTGCTACGGGAAGTGATACGGGTGATACAGTAGGTGGTGATCTTTCCTCTGAGTCAGCTCTGGACCAATTACCCAGCATGAGGCAAGGGAGCAGTGCTGTGTGAAGGCCTGTCACAAAACTAAGTTCTTATGGAACATGATTTCTTATAGTTAAATGGAACATTTTTATAAACTGCCAAATTATTGTGTCTCACATGCAATAAATATATAAAATACCATACATCTTTGCTTGTTCTCTCCACATAGAAATAAGAATTATAATACCATGGCCAATTTAAAGAGTTTTAGCTCCGAGTACTGCTAAGGCTCTCAAAGTATCCTTAGGGATCATTATATTCAAACTTTGTTTTATGACTAAAAAGGAGATCATTTACATGAGTTGTAGAATTAGGACCAGGTTTTCTGACATCTTAATTTAGCTATCTTGTTTTCACTGTTTCTCTTCTATTTCACTTTTTTATTCTGTGATCTTAACAATTTATTGTTAATTCCAAATAGGTTATATTATAATCAATTAATTAATAAATAGCATATAAAATTACTCCATAATATTAGAATATTGGGTTTTTCTCTTTTTTCTTTATATCTGATTAACCTATGCAAATTTATCACAGAGTTTTTGGTGAATTTCAGATCTCCAATAGAATTACCAGTGATTTCCAATCATTTATGAATTTTATAGGAAAAAAAAATTACTCTTCAAAAAATTTACTTTAGTAGCTTTATTTATTGAATTACTAATATTCTTCTTTTAAGGAAAATGTATAGTAAGTCAGTTTTAACATTGAGATTTCTATTAAGGGAAACTAAAGATACCTGAAAAGAAACTTAAAAACATTTGAGCATACTACTATTGTATATAAAATAATGATGTAATAAATATTAAGATAATTCAGAAAATAATATTGCTTACTAGTTGTTATTGATCGGGAAAGAATGATGTAAAGAAAACACCTGATATCTCATTTATCATTTAAACTAGAAGAAACTCTAAGTTCAGCTAAGTTTCTTAAAGATCTATTTAGTCATTGTATATAAGATCTATCTGGTCAAAGGATAAATGTGATGAAATTTCTTATTATTAAGTAGCAAAGACTTTGTTATTCCAATATCACAGCAGTAAATACATGGTACACTGACTATAGCTGCAAGCACTGTCATGTATCCAACATTTGAACAAGTCTGATACACCATTCACATGATCCTTTAAGGCAAACTGTCCAAAGGATTGACATTTGTAAAAATTTCCTTACAAATTACCCTAATTTGCAGAAGTTGTGCCATTTCTTGACTTATACCAACCCTAACTTCTTTTCCACATGTTTTCAGATTCCTACTCCATGATTTAGATGTCTTGGCTCCATATTTGGTCTTTGATTACTTTGATTACTTTGTTTTTTTTTTGTTTTTTTTTTATTAAATCATAGCTGTGTACATTGATATGATCATGGGGCATCATATACTAGCTTCATAAACCATTTGACACATTTTCATCCCAATATTCAACATAGCCTTCCTGGCATTTTCCCAGTC